>JAWWEM010000044.1:3692510-3717069 GCA_035582935.1 Ormyrus thymus | reverse complement strand
TCTCTCTCTCTCTCTCTCTGGTTTCGCGCGGCTGTCGGCCTCTCACTTTCTCACTCTCTCTTTTTCCTGGGGGGGCTGACGGCGAACTTCTTTCGGCTCTTTTCGCTTCTCAAGCGCGGAGCCTTTCTTCGCTCCGCGGCTTATTATCTCCCGCACTAATTTAGCGTGAGAGCAATTGAATTCGAATCGATGTGCATATGTAACGTTGGTTACACCGGCTTTTATAATACTTTCCGCGAGCGGTACACTTTGTAAGCAGGGAATTGCGAGGGGAAATTTAATGTTGCCGGGTAATTCGTTTTGAAATATATTTATTCCAATAAGCACTTCGGGATTCATAAAGCGAGGAGTCACTTCCTTAATAAATTTTTAGATAATCGTGGCGCCATCGAGGAGCCAGTAATTATATTTTCTCCCCGTAATATCTTTTAACGAAAATCCTATTTTCTCTAACAAAAGATTTAAAACTTCCTTTCGAAAGAAACTTTATCGACGCCGGGTGGTACATCTTAATTTCCTGAGTCTTTAACGTTGCTTTAATATACAACGGCGAACCCAGGTATTAAGTTGAATGATTTATCGCGAAATAACAGTTAAATATTAAAAAAAAAAAATCACTTTTCTATAAGGTCAAAGGTCTCGCGATAAAGACAATGCGCGACGTAAATAGGTTGCCCCGTACGACCATAAAGTCCGACAATGACATCCGCGAACGAGTCGTAGGCGTGGTATCGGCGATAAACAATTCCTTCCCGCGCGGCATATCATTAGCGGCTCATCGGCGCTGGAGAACTTTTCCACCCAGAAAGCGCTGCTCTCGTCGCGCAAAAAGCGCCTAGTTTCTCTCTAGGAATGCCAGTCGAAACCCCCCCACCCCGCGAGTCCTCGTCTTTTTATCGCGTCTTCCTCTCTCTCTCTCTCTCCTCTCGCGGCGAAATTCGCAAGAAGCATCGGCGCAGCAGCGGCGAAACCCCACCCATTCATCTCCATCCCGAATAAACAGTGCACCGGGCAGCATTCTTCTTACGTAGAAATAAGCCACCGGACAGGTACAATTTTCGAATCCTCGGAGCCCCATCTACAGCCTCTCTCTCTCTCATCAAAGCTTTCCCGCAGCGGCGTGTGAAAGGACGGCCGGCTCTCTCGCCAGACGCGCCGCGCGAGAAAAAGATCCGCCGCCGCCGCGCCGGAGAGAGAGAGAGAGGAAGGAGCAGGCGGCCGGCGATTGGCTGCTCACCTGTTGCCGCGCCGGAGCCGATTGGCCGCTTGGCCCCTAACGGACAAGTGCAGGAGAGAGAGAGAGAAGGAGCGAGATCGAGAATGATCGACGACCAGAGAGGGATGCTGAGCTGCCGCGAAGCTCGCGTGGGACGAGGAAGAGCGAAGGCTGCCCGATGCCTTTGAAGCCGGACGTGATGCTTGTTTTAGCCGGCGAGACTGCCGATCGCGGCTTAGGATTCGGCTGCCGGGAGTTTCTCACTTTTTTCCGACGCGATCGCCCGGTCGGCGTTGGATTAGGCTCGCGGTGAAGGATGTTATATAAACAATGGGAATAATTCGGGGTGGAATGTAGGGAATTGTCGAAGAGAATGGTTTTGGCTTTTAAATAAAGATTGTGTTTTTCAAGGTTAATTTTCAACGACTTTAGCGTTGCTTAATCTTTTAAAATCCTGAGATTTGTACTGTGGAAGATACTTGAAGTACAGCGTTACTTGACCGAGAATGAAAAAGAAAATGTGGTTTTCGTGCTTTAAAACTGTTTAGCTGCAGCGCGATAAAATAAAAGGGAGCAAGTCGGATTGATTTTTTTGCCTGCGCGTAGGCTTGAATTTGATTTTATTAAATTGTTTTAGCGGGAATTCAAGTCGAACCAGTTTCTCGAACTCAAAATGCTAATTACGCTAAATACATATCTAATCTGACATCTTCCGAAAAAGTATAAGCAGCTCCTTCATTGCCTCACATAAACCTAATTACCAGTCCGCCTCTCTCGCCGTATCATCATCCTCCGCGCCAAGCATTTTCCTCCGTCCGAAGCAGCTTCATTCGCCTCATTAAATCAGCCGGCGATTCTTCTATTTTCCGTCCTTTTAAGCCTCGGAAAAATAAATAAACGATAAATCCAGCCTTCGAAACGCTATGAATATCCAATAAACAAGCAGAAAAATCGCCTCGGCGACTCGGCCGCGGCGTATCGGACTAAAAGAAAAGCTGGAAAAAAGGGGAGAGAAGGAAGGCAAACAGGATCGAGAATTGAAAAGAAAACGACGGACGCCGCGCGCTCGCGGACCTGCTGCGGCGTTCCTCTCTCTCTCTCTTCCCCGCGAGATTCCATCGCGCGCCACTCTCGAGAGCGGCTTACGGTATATTCCTGCGGCCGATTTCGCGCGCAAAAACCTCCCGGCCAGAAGAATGGGAGGCCGACACTTCAATAGCTCCGAAGCCCGCAGCCTCTATGAGGAGAGCTGACTTCGATCTTTTGCACGCTCTCGATTCTATTTATATGCCCGTGGAGAATGAGGAGCGTAGCTGTAAGGCGGCCTTTTTTCGAGCGCCGCCGCGCCGCGATGATGAGCTGGAAAGAGTTAGTGCGCCGAGGCCGGAAGGTCCGAGAGCCTTTTTCAATTGCTTTATTGTAATGCTTCGTATCGTCCGTATTTTTATGCGGGAGATTCCAACGGTTACTTTTCCATTCGATTCGTTTGTTGCGCGGTAATTTCGAGGGTAATTGGTTAAGGCGTACTGTATTTTAAACGAAGACTTTTCCCGATGCTTTCCTCGAGAACTTTTTAGCATTGTGCAAAGAGAATGTAAACCTGGATTTGCAAACGGACCAAGTTGCAGGTCGACGTAAATTTCTTAATTACAATGATAATACTGATAGAAAGTCGCGCAATCGGCTAACTTGCTTCACTAAACTTCTTTCTTATATTTTGCTCAATCACAAGAATTATTCTTATGTCTCATAAAAGAAGAAAAAGAAACGTATTTCACTCCTGGCTCGGGTCCCAATTATTTCATGTTTTATAGCATCACAGTTAATCTCAAGCACACAATTACAGCGGGTAAAATCTAGACGGTCAGTGACTTTTCTATAACCATCAGGCAAACAAAATTAATGCTCCAAGGCAGACAATAAATTAATCTGCACTTGAAAATTTCCCACTCCGAATCTTATCTACTCGACGAGCGAATCCAACTAGGCATATCAAAATCCCCCTCGGCCGCCCGTTCCGCGAGAGCAGCCCGAATCCCACTCCGACGTCCACTCCGGCAGCGCACCTGAAAACCCACTCGGGCTTGAAAGTCGGCCCTCGGAAAAGTCCTCCGGGCCGCCGAGCACAGACTCCCGAGCGCTCGCTCGCACGCACGTGCATACATGCATTTAAAGCGCGCGGCTCTCGCGCTTCCGGCAACACGCGATGGTACTGCACGGCCCGTGTACCCTGCACTTGCTCTCTCCTTAAACATACGCGCAAGAGAGAGAGAGAGGGAGAGAGCAGCGAAGGCGCACTTCCGCGTTCGCGCGACCGGATCGTCGCACGCTGATACTCCGGGAATCTCTCGCCGGCGAGACCTTTCTCCCGCGGCACACGGAGATGAAAGCCTCTTCTTTTTTTGGGAAATTCGACGTGACGAAGACGGCGGAGGGAGGGACAATGCGTCGGTGAGGGGGAGGTTAATTGATTTTTTATTGGCCGAGCGGTGGGACGGCTTGGGTGTGAGGATTTCTTTAGGGCCGCGAGTTTTATTCTTTTACGTGCGAGGAGTGTACGGGTTTATTAGGTTAGTATTTTAGGCTTTAAAGAGGACTGCTCGCAGCTTGCTAATGGCGTGCCTTCTTTGTATTTTATTTATTTAAATCTTAGGGCTTCTAGAATTAAATTTTTATAAACAATCTAACGACAGTTGTAATTTTTAGATTTTGCTTATAGTTTAGAAGAAAAACTAAACAGAATCTACAGCATAAATCTTGCGAGAATGAAAAATTCACGACACTTTCGATCTGGTCCAGCCTTCCTCGCACAGCTAATCTGTCGAATTCATCTCGCACATCGAGCAGATTCGCAGATCAATGTCAAAAAGCCATCATCCCGAGTCCCGTTACGGCTACCGCCGTGGTTTTGCCTCCTCGGCAGGAAGATACCGAACGATGGGGAGGCCGATAAGCCTCCGGGAAAAAGATATCAATGGCGAGCCGCGCGTCCGAAAAAAGCCAGCCCGTACACACACGACGGTATAGGGGAATCGCCGATAGAGCAAGAAAAACACGGCAAGGAGCGTTTCTAAGCGCTGGCTGTACAAGACCGATCGGGAGAGGAGGAATAGAGAGGCACTGAATACAATGTAACAAGAAAACCCGGGGAGATAAAAGGAGAAGGTGAAAAAGGAGGAAAAGGAGAGAGAGAGAGAGAGAGAGAGATACGGAATGAAAGTTAAGGTATAGAAGCGGAGCTATCTGGAGTGTAAGGGGGGAACAGAGGGGTCGTATAAATTTGCGAGCATTAAGATCTTGAGCTCCGCGTCGTTGTACGCTGGGATTTGAAAATAATTAGAGATAAGAGATCCGTTAGAGGAAAGATTGCGGGAGATATCGCCTGATTAGTTCCGTCGATGTGTCTCGGTCTTTTAAGACTTTTAATAAAAAAGGAGCGATGCAAATACGTAAAGTGCGACTGCAAATAAATAAAATGGTACTGTACGACTTTCAAAACTTGAAGGCCTAAGAGCTTGGATTAGTATATTAAATATTAGATTGTGCACAGAGCGAAATCCTACCAAGCTCGATAGCGAAATAAAAATTTACTACGACCGACAAACAGAAATTGAAACTCGCACAATATACCCTTTATGCAAGCTTCGAGCGCAGGTTAAAAACCATCCCGAGTTTAATCAGAAATTGCGAATTCAATAAAAATCAGCGTCCCCTCGTGCATCCTACGCCTCTTCGACGTCGACTTGTACTCTAAGCCGAGCACGCATTTCCGCGTCCATAAGACGCGCGCGCGCGCGCACACACGGGGCTCGGGCACACGAGGGGGTCGGCGAGCGTGTCGATCCGACGCAGACAGAAATGGAGTCGTCTCCGGAACGCGATTCGTCACGGGGATTTGAGCCAGTGAACTTGTACGTGCCGCCGTGCCATTGCCTTCTCTCGCGGAGGTGGTCTCTTTATGCTGCACGCGCGCGCGCCGAGAGATGTACCGCTGCTCGCGCGGAGAGCACTTTATTTCGAGTGGATTATTCGCGAGAGATATCGAGAATGAAAGGTGCAGCCTTAGAATGCCGCGCGAGGCCTTTGTGGAGGGTTTTAATTCAGCGCTCGCCGAGGCATTGAGGGGCCCGCGTGCTTATTGCCGCGGAGACGATTAGGACTCTCGGCTGATGGCTTAGGCGGTTTCTTTTCTTTTTTTTCTTAGACGGGCCGCGGAGTAATTTAGGCGTAATGGAAAACAATCAGGAATGAAATTGAAATATTAATCTTTTGATTTGAATGTGAAATCGAGGTGGGTCCGTCTATTTGCATTCGAGGATTTTGTATGCGAAACTGCAGGCGTGAAGTTCACCGATATCAAGGAAATCGAGATTTAATTTTATTATTTTTGTATTATGTTTCTTGATTTAATGTAGGGCAATTATTTACAACTTTATGCCAGAGAAGAATTTGTTTTACTAATCTGTTGCAAGTAAAACCTTTTACAGAACGAGATATCGCGTTATTTAGTTTTTTTTTTTAATAATAAAAAAATATTCTCTCTGCGTACAGTTAACATAAAGCTTGCGTAGTTGAACTGATTCGGTTAATTCTAGTCACGTGCGATAAATGTGTGCTGCCTTGCATCGCCGTAACTAGAAATTCTGCTGTTCTTTTTACATATTTGCGACGATAACTGCATTCTTAAAAACCATAATTTAATAATTCATCAACTGAACTTTATTACTGCAATAAAAGTATACTTCTTATTTCATGTAAAAGAAAAAAAACTCGCG
This sequence comes from Ormyrus thymus, assembly GCA_035582935.1. Lineage (NCBI taxonomy): Eukaryota > Metazoa > Arthropoda > Insecta > Hymenoptera > Ormyridae > Ormyrus > Ormyrus thymus. Next base: position 3,711,078 of record JAWWEM010000044.1, on the reverse strand, counting down.
CTCACTCTTTTTCTATGTTAAATTCCGCGAGGCAGCTATATATCGTTCTTTCTTTTAATATCGAAAAAAATTATTAACACCGCGCGCATAAAAAATATTATTATCCGTCTAAATCATTGTGCTGTCCTTATTTATAAACTCAGTTGCGAAATGTAAACAGATTAAAACATAATTCTTACTAGGCGTACTCGCTCTATGAAAGTAAACACGTTTTTCACTCTCCTACGTGAACATGTCGTTTCAACAAGTTTCCACGAGGCAAACAACAAAGCCGCGTAGCTTCTCGACCAACTTCCATACATTACATTACCGAAAACATATCCGAAACTCTTTCGAAAAGTGAATCGTCAATTAGCGCTAATTATTATCTATCCCAACACCGCCGGACTCGCAGGTGGAAAATTCCACTCGATCATATTATGGCCAACTTCCTACGGGGCCCAGCTCGTAATACTCGCTCCTAATGGGGGCTACCGTCGGTATGTACTCCGAGCTCCTTTTACGTAACGAGCGGCGAAAAAAGAGAAATGAAAAAAATCGAGCGCGCGCATATTACAGACCGCCGGGCTGTGCTTTCACGCGAGATCGGTACGTACGAATAGGCGTGGTTGTAGCGCAGCGCCGAGTAGCTTATACGTTCGTCTCGAGAAATCGATCTAGATCGATAATACGAGAGAGAGAGAGAGAGGAGATCCAGCCCTTGCCGGGAGAGCTCGAGCCCTTCCGCCTGGCTGATGCAACTAAGATAAAACTTTGTAGATCGAAATCGATTTTCTAGCGATAAAGCCTTTTTCGCGAGGCTGTTTTGCCTTTGTTTTTCAGGAGAAGATGGATCGGCTCTGGGAGAGCAGTGATTTTTCATGAGCTTTGTAAGGCGAACGGTAGGAGATATTTTAATCGTTAGGTAAGGCTGGAATAGTAAAAGTATTTTTAAGATATTTAAATGACCGAGATAATGATATTTTAATGGCGATTGGCTCGTAGAAATAATTTCTGTTCAACTGTAAAAGTTAAAGTCAATACGGTCGGAATAAGAATTCAGAAAAACCGAGTGTGCAACTTAAAAAGTATATAATACGTGCGCTGATTTAAAAGGATTAAAATTTCCTTAAAGTTTGTAATAAAACTTATTTTAACAAATCTACATTGTAAATAATATTTGACGACTCTAATAACAGATTCTTGTTTTTTAAAAAACTTGAAATAAAACTAATGTTTTTTCTGTCAAAACTATTTTATTAATCAACAAATGCGACGTTTCGACTTCAATTGAAGTCCTTATCAAGATAAAAAAAAAATCTATCGAGGCCGAGCCGCAGCAAAGCCAGTTAAAACTTAACTTTTGAGTTGAGTTGAGATAGGTGTTGTTTATCTTGATAAGAACTTCAGTTGAAGTCAAAACGTCGAAGTTGTTGATTAATAAAAGAGATTTCACAGAAGAACCATTAGTTTTATTTCAAGTTTTTTAAAAATCTAAATGGCAAAAAATGAAAACCTTATAGCTCAAGGAAAAATCCGTACTTACTCGCAATTACAAAAGGAGCGTCTTACGAAAGAGGAATATTAATTGTAAAAATAAAGTCAAAGCGAATCCAATAAAGCGAGAAGCTTCATAAAGCCGTTCGCATGAGCTTCACGTAGCAGCAAGGTTTTGTGGGAACGCATGAAAAGTGAATTATCGCCTGCGCGCGATCAGCGCAGCGCCGGCTGGAAATCTTTACGCAGGATCTGTGCAGCAGCTCGCATTAAGTACAAAAGAAGTATGACGCGCACAATGAGCTGTGCGCCTTATTAACGAGCGGCCCGTAATAAGGTCTGCATTCAGGGCCGGATGTAAATTTGGAAATACGAGAGCTCTTGCGAAATAACGCTGCGAGGCGAGGTGACTGGCTCGGAGATTGATATGCGCGCAGTTTAGAAATTTTTAACGGATTGCTGGCGGCTGCGAAAAGTTTGTCTATTTTAATATAAGCATTTTTTAATTATGTTACGGGGCGGTACTGTTATTTCATCGTGTAAGAAAAAATATTTCGACGAAAGCTGGGAAATGATTACGATGCACATGTATAATTATGCATCCTAATTTAACCTTGGTAGACATAAAACTTTTTTTAATCATCTGGAAAAGAAGATTACCGTTTTACTTGATTTTTTTTTAAGATAGTTTCCGAATTAAAAACACGTTAAAATAAGATATATATTTAATTGCAATAAAACTCTTGAAAGTGTGCAAAAGATGAAAAACTTATTTTTCTTCAAGCATCGAATTAGCGACTGTCGGCTTAACGGGAATAGCTCGCGAAAATAAAAATGTTCCCTCTTAAAAGAAGGACGCCGCATCTTTAGATTTGCGTAGGAGACGTTATTCCTACGTTCGTTCGGCTCGCAGATTCAGGTCGTGTTCTTGTGCGCGAATTCTGCACTTGCCTCGAAAATTTCGACTACTACAAAAGTCGTTTTTTTATTTATAATATGTACATATTACACGCTGAAGAAAAGCTTATCCTCCGTCCCCGATTCCACAAAAATTACTTTATTCGGCTTCGTTTCCGCCAACACCGACATTCCCTCCCGTCCAGCTGCGGGGGGGAGCCAACTCTCTTATGCAAAAAGGCTCTCCCGCTCAGGCACCTATAACGCAACAATGGCCACTCGAGCCCGAAGCCGTTCGCGCGCGGCGCAATCTGAATGCAGGGCGCGCAAGAAGCGTGGAATCCCAGGAATTCCTAGATTCCGCTACTGTTACAGCTATTCCCGAGCGCTAACTACGCATCATAACCGCGAGGGCACGACCGCCTGCGCGCCGCGCCACAGGAGAGCCCAGCCGCCCGGCGAACGTACAGGACCCTTTTACAATGGGCCCGTGTAAACAGACCGTGATTACAATGGAGCGCCGCCGCCGCGGCGTTCGCCAACGAGCGCCCGGCGACCTTCGTTAGCGAGGCTGGCTCCGAGCCGCAACCGTGGATAATCCCCCGCTGCGATGCGCCGCCGCCACCGACGCGGCCGGCTTTCTTCTTTGTGTACGAAGCCGCGGAATTCGAGGGGGAGAAGGGGGCAGACGCGGATTCGCAGTTTACCGCGGATATCGGTGGGTCTTTTGATTTAGAAAAAAATTAACAATTGCGATTGATAATGTATTTTCAACTGATGTTTCAGGCTGACGTCTGAGCAAATTATGGTTTTTTAATAGCGTTTTCAAGTGTAGAAATCAGTTTGGTGAAAAAAAAAAGCTACGGTTAAAAATTTTAACGACACTTGTCGATTTGTCACGTACTTCTTAACGCGCCAGTTGCACTTTTTCGAAAAGTAGCTATTACTGGTTATTACGAAAGCGCTCGAAGTAATGACGTTTTAAATACAGATAAAACCACCATCCTACGGAATTATCAATTTTGTTCGTGTAAAATTATGCTTCTAGTTTTCAAAAAGTAATTACATTTTATTTTTATCTTTGAACCTTGAATATTTTGCTGTATTTTTTAACAAAATTATTCGCGGCAAAAATGCTTAATTATCACCACACTACAATTATCATTGAAATTTTCTCTCGAAACGATATTGTCACCATAATTTAAGAGCCCCGTCAAAAACTCCCATAAAACCCTTCCACGGTCAGAGTTTAATCCTCACCGGGGAACGATTTCACGCCTCCCGGCAGCGCGTTCAGCGCGCAATAAAACTATATACCCCCGATCTCCCAACGATCCACTCCCCCCCCCCGTGGCCGTAAGCCCCCCGTCGAAAAATCCAAGCCGAAAAGCCGACACCTCCTCGCGGAAGCTCCGTCACCCACGAATTCCTCGATCCGGCGCGTATCGCCTCGCCCGGCGAGAGCAGCGGCCTCGCGAGCCGCGGCGACTTTCCCCGGGCGCGCATTAAAAGCCCCCTCGGCCGCGCACGTAGGCAGCGACAGGTGCCCGGACCGCGCCGACATTACGTAGGAATGCCATATCGTGAACAGTTAGGATCCCAACGAGGCCCCCCTCCCGCAGGCAGGGCCGCGCCGCGCGGCAAGAAACGGGCCTTTTTATCTCCGGGTCTTTCTAGCGCCGCCCGCTTAAGTGGCCGCTCCAAGCCAGATCGAATATTATACCCCCCCGGAGAAAGAGATTTTTCTCTCTCCGCGCGCAGAGGAAAAGGTTTCTTGCGTGCGGCACCGCGCGCCTTTTTGAATGCCGGTTACGGCCGAGCGAAATTTTACTTCGAGGCAGGAAGAGGTTACGTGCGCTTTCTTGTGAGAGGCTGCCTGTACCTTTTGCTCCGTTTGGGGACTAGGAATTATATTTTCCCGACTCTGGCACGGAGCGGCCCTCATTTCACGCTAGAAAGTAGCATAGCAAATCGAGCATTCCCAACGTTTGACAAAATTGTTTGGGCAGACGGGGAAGAAAGTCTTTTTTCCCCGCTGGAGGCGAGGCAATTACGCTTTCTTTTTTTAATTTAAAAAAAATTTTTCTTTTATTTCCAAGTTTTCTTTCTCTCTATTTTAAACTATTTTTTACGATTTCTGTGCACGATTTGAAATGCACGACCGTCTATCCAACTTTCTAACACTAAGAGAGGGCTTTTCATGCCTTCGTTGAAAAAAACACAGTGTGTAACAGGGGAAGAGAAGCTCTTTCAGACTCGGGTGAGGTTTCCAGCACTCGACTCCGCTCGTGTGCAGAACACCTCACCCTCGCTAGAAATAGCTTACTTTCTCCCCTTGCTGCACAATGTCCGCTGTTTCAGACGGGAGGGAATTGTAGCTATCCATTAAAAATTCACTTCCCGCCTTGAATTCAAAATCCTTCGTACGAATCAAGCAAGCCCTAACAATACCCAAATCCGTCTTTCAAGACTCCTTTCGCTCGCGTCGCGAGCACTGCATCCAAAATGCCCTAGTCTATATAATCCGCCTTTGCCATCCATCCACGAGCATACATCATCCGCGGTGCACGACTGCTCGCGACGTTCCACTTGCCCTGGCGAGTGCGCTCGCTCGCTCGCGAGAGCGCCTTAAACTTATATACGCGGGCCGCACGTAAGCGCCTGCTATTTGCAAAGCGCGCGCCACGCTCGGCGGCTCGAGCCGATTGATAATTTCGCTTTACCTGCGTGCTTTCCTCGCTTGCGTCACCGCGCCGCGCCGCGCTGCCTCCTTAATTGCTTTGTTCGATGGGCGAATATTGCGGCCGCGGCCGTATGATGCATTATTCAAAATTTTCCTGACGGCGGTTTCCCGGTCAAGTGCTGATGAGTCGCTTTTACAATGATGTTTTTCGGGGACTTGGGATTCCGGCGATTCTCCTTTGTGGTTAATACGATTTAAATGGTATGTGCGACTCGCGGGAAACGTAAGCTCTCGTTTTGCTCGATTCTTTCGAATCAAGCGGTATACACTGTGAATTGTATTCTTTAAAAAAATGAATATCTCTTAACCTCCACTGCCGCGGAAATATTTTGAATGCAAATAGAGAAAGCTTTATACGGCCGTACAGTTGCAGTTAAACAAAGACGTAAAAGTCACATAAATCACTCATCCGATTCACCGGTCAAAGAGTACACACACCGGTAGAAATCGCCAGGCAGGTTACTAAATTTATCCCGGAAAGAAACGCTTTTCGCTCGTATACATTCAGTGAAGTCAGACGCGACGGCGATGCTCGTGCACCTGTCGGCCAGCCCCCGCCCGCTTCCCCTCCGCGGTGCGCTCCCCTTCCGAGCTTTAACCGCGAACAATAGCTTCTTATTATATACGTGTCGGAAACCCCCCCTTCGCTTGGAAATTTGGGGAATCCGCCGTCGGTCGTGCTCGAGCTGTCGAGTCGAGTCTTAAGGTTGTTGTGATCGGCGTTTGGCTCGAGTAAAATTGAAGGAAGTTTTCTCCTACCTTTTTTTTCTTTTGTTCAAAAAAATGCTTCGACGAAAAGGGCAGTAAATTTAAAGGCACGAAGAAGGACGTCGCATTAAAATTGTTTTACTTATTTTATAACGACCAATAAATTCTGGTCTCCTGCGGGTACAGCTTCAAAAAAGCATAATAAATCTTGATGCGATAGTAGAAAATTTACCTATTAAAGTAAATTAATTGGCTTCCTCCAGCGGCGAGCGATCGAGCATTAAAGCGCGCAACTTTTAACCAAAGCAAGATTTTCCCGCTGCAAGCGGCCCGAAGAAACCAGCCAGCCTGTAATTTAATTAATAACTAAAAGCGCTCCTAAAATCCCCGTCTGAAATCCATAAACCGGCAAGTTTTCACTTTGAAACGTAAAACGGCGGCGCGGCGCGGGGACCGCTGCGAGCGCGGAAAAAAGCGGGGCGCCCTGTGATTTTAATGACATGGCGTGCCGCGCAGGCGTTTCACACACAAGCGCCTCTCGCGGGGAACGGAAATCGGCGCGTTTTCACACACGCCGAGCCGCGGCTCGGTGCTCCGCGAGTCGCTCGCAACCCCCTGATTTAACGACACCTGCGCTCCACTTCTGCGGGTGCTCGTTTCTTTTTTGCGTGCGCCCCGCGGAAGGAGCCCGCGGGCTCTGCACTTCGATCTCGGCCGCGTGAAAGTCGACGCGGAAACGCGCGGGCGCTCGGTTTTCTTTTTGCGCTTGTCGATCCGGAGCCGGGGAAGTGTTGCTTAATCGGTGCCGCTGCGAGGTGCCTCTTATTGTTTAATAAATGGCGTGCTTTGCCGATTAGCGGCGTTTAAACAATTACGCCTGTTATGGGAGCTGATAATTATACAGGTGTTTTCTTAAAAGGCTAACGTTGCAGGCTCATTTTTTATGCCGCCGTAGAGGTGTTTTTATTATTTATTGCTTTTGAACATAATTGGCAGGTATTTTTTTTTGTTCTATTACTTCCTAGATTTGTATTCAAGCGTACATAGTTTAAAGAAGAGCGTTAGAGACGGTTGAAATTTTCTGTTACCGTTGGCATATCGGGAATAAGTTTGCGCACAATGATAATTGAGGAATATTACGGATTTCCTTCGAGTTCGTAAAGCAGAGGCTTTCCTGCCGAAACTTTTTACAATAAAAGCCACAAAAAATTCAGCTCCCAGCTCAAATAGACTTCACTTTTAACACCTTTCTATTTTACATAAAGGATAAATAGAAGGCAGTAATGAAGAATATTAAACCAAAAGAGAAGCCTTTCAAAGACAGTCTGCATTTCTATATACGTATCCAAACTTTACTGCCCAAACAACTTCCTTAAAAAAAAAAAAACATTAATTATTTCAGCGGTACACAATTCCCACTGAGATCCGCGCAAAAATTCAAGGTAAAACGCGGCATCGAGGAGCACAATGCGAAAATATACTTTCGCGCTCGGCCGAGAAAGCGGATAATGGATCGCTCTATCGATCGGCATCCGCGCAAAATAGAAATCGAATTATTTATCCGCGTTTAAGTAAAAGTAGCGAATTCCTCGCCGCGCGCGCGCGTTGCTTTCTTTTTTCCTCGGACGCGGCGCAAATTGCGCTGCCGCGCGGATTTTCAGCGCGTCGCGCGCGCGGGACGCCGGGGAGAGCGGATCGGCCTCGAGAGCTACGCTCTATCGTCGGACGCGGACGCTTTAAAAACGTACTTGCATTCTATTATGGGCCGCTGAAGCTGTCAACCGTTGCGAGGCCTGCAGCCGCATTCCTCTCGGCGGCTCGAGCGACGTCCCTTTTCTTCGCCGAGAGGATTTCCCCCCCTGCTCGCGCGGTGTGGGATGTTCTAGGCGCTTTTTCAGGCGGCTCATCGTTCGCGCAGCTAATTTGCCGGGAGGTTCTGCCGCGGAGCCGGCCGAGAGTGTAAGTGCAGGCTTTAGAAATCGGCGACACTTCCTCTCGATCTCGTGCGTCTCCCCGATGGTTTCTCAATCGAAAAATTGCAACAACGGAAGGCAAATATGTGATCTCTTGACAGCCTTATTACCGAGCTGTCTGCTTTGTCATTTGAATGCTTGTTCTTGCATATTGCACGGACGCAAATGTGCTATTATTTAAAACCTTACAAAAACCATGACATTTTTACGCAGCTCGAGGAGCTGACATTGAAATGTTCCTTTTCAAAAACATCTCCCGAACTCGTCGATTCGCAAATTATAAAGCAATCGCCGCAGCTTTGAAGCATTAACAAACAACGGAATAAACGTCACAGACGCAGCTTCTTACGAACCGCGAGCGCGCATTACCATAAGAAGTGAAATTTGTCTTTGCCCAACAATGAAAAACGACGAGTATTAGCGCGGGCGACGCGCGTCTCCCCGTACCTTTTAATACAAATCTTCAAAGCTCAGCTCTTCTCGCCGAGCGTATACACATATATAACGGAGCGCGTGCCGGGCATTTAAATCCCCCGGGATATTCGGAGAAGAAGGCGAAAATGACGGATGTGCCCCGCGCGCAGCTCCACATAGCCGCGTGAAATCGAGCCGCGGACGTCGCGTCGCGCGGCAGAGGTGAGTCGCGCGCGCGCGCGCCGCATTTGAATTGCCAATGTCTTGCGAGCGCGCCGCGCCGCGAGAGGCCGGACGTACGATTTCGCGATTATACCGTGTCATCTTTCAAAAGCAATCGTTAATGCTAATTTTCGACGTTGCGCGATTCGCCGAGGTCTCTCTTCTCTTTTTTTGCCGGCCTCTCGAGAGTCGGGCTGGCTCTTTTTTGCTTTCGTCGTTCCTGGATAAGTTATGGAGAGAGAGAGAGGGGGAGGTTCCCGCGTGACGTCTGCGTGATTTCGGACGAGGAAAAGTGCGCATTATAATTGGCGCGATTTAAGAGAATAGTGCATACAGTTCTCAGCGGTAACTATTTTGAGTTTGAAAGCAGTTGTTGAAAATTACGCGACTTATTTTCCCGAGTCTCTGTATATCAAGAACTTTTTCCATTTTGCTTAGAAAAAGTTTTCCTCTCAATTCTGCCGGCACAGTCGTTCGCTGAATGCAAGCGAGGAGTAATTTAGTTTTTAAATAAGCCGACGGTAAGCAGCATTCAAATTTAGGAGGAAAAACTACCCATTATCCATATGCTAATGCAGTTTTATAATGATCTACTTTTGTATTTGATGCGGCAAGAAAAGTAAAATTAAGAAATAAATTTAAAAGAGCGCTTTTAACTAAACCAAAGGATAATGTATTATTTTTATATAATAGTGATTTATTGAGTAATTAAGCTTAATAATGTCTTTAAAAAAATTCGTTTGCATTTGATAATTTACCACTGCTTTTGCGATTCACTGCCTTCCATTCCTCTTTGATCGTCATGACTTAACTATTTAATCAATTCTCTCAAATAAGCTGCGCAAAAAAATTGTAACAAGCAATTACGTGCAGTTTTACAAGTATATACAGAAATCCATTAATCTAAGAGCGCCCGACAAACAGAAAGCTAACATCGCGGGTTTATGAAGCAATTTCTTGTCGATTCATGCATTAGTGACGCCAGCTTTATATTCGAAGTCGCGCTTCGCGGTAATAATTACCCCGGCAACCTCGCTCGCTTAAACACAGGTGGCGGGGAAAGGCCACACAGAGCCACTTCCGCCCTCGCTCGGGTCAGTCAAAACGAACGCGAGGTAAGACCGTATAATTACCCGAAGGGCTTCCCAAAAGCGCGCGTCCCCGCCGCCCCGGTCGTTATTACGACATCCATCAAAGAAAGCGCACATCCCCGCGCGGATGAATGAAAACGGAAACGAAGCTCCCCGCGCCCCGGTAAATCAGGCGATCCCGAGAGGCGCGCGCGCCCAGAGAGAAGCGGAGCGTCGCCGCGGAATTTCGCGCATCCTGTCGATCGGCTCTCGCCTCGCCGTGGGAATGCCGCGCCGCTCAGCTGCGTGCGCGGCTTTTGCATAATTTCATTGTTCCTGCCGGCGTCTCGCCGTAATCACCAATTAGAGCACCCGGGTGATTTCGCCGACGGGCAATAAATCGGCCGTAACCCACTTAATTAATGGGCTTTCTATATGGCGCGTGCCTCTTTTGCGCGGATCGCTGATTTTTCGCGAGATAACGGGGTACGGGGTATAGGTTTGTCCCGAGTTTAGAGTTAATTGAGTATCTTGTTCGGTGGAGGATTTTTTTTACTTCGACGCGGCGGCGTAGATATATATATATGTATATGTGTGTTCTTGTGAGAAAATTCGCATTTTGCAATTTTGGTAAGAGTACACGCGGGCATAAATTATCGGGAGGTAAGCTTGGCGTAATGAGAAATGTTAATGCGGGATAAATAACTCGGGGACAGCATTAAGATGAGATGCTGGGTAATGTTCGTGAATGTCGGTGGTTTCGAGCAATTTGGAAAAGCCATTTTGCGCTACCACAGTATGAACGTTGTTGTTTTTTGTCGCAATGAAATTATGCATTTTGCAATCAAAAAATAATATCTTTGTTTGAGCGTCTAGATTAGTATCTTTATTAACGAAACAACGTTACTTTTAAGTGTTTAATTATCTTTCGTTTGCTAAATTATTATATTAAATTTTATGAACATAATAAATTATTACAGTGGATATCCATCGTTACATATTAATTTGCGTAATTAATTTTCGTTAATCAAAACTTTACCTCATAATAATTATTTTCAAGTAGAAATTTTCCATTAATGCATTTTTGAGGGGATTGTTTCTCCCGTGCAAAAATGATAAATTTAAAAGCTTTTATTAGGCTATAAAGCAAGATAATAAAATTTTCGCGGCGCGGAATCGCTTTACATGATTTGCGCAACCCGCGACTGAAAATGTAAGCAGCACGAAGCTTGTATATAAATTCAGAAAGGAGAAATTCCCCGAATAAAAATCCAGCCAAAATCTGGACACGAGCGTCGCGGACACGAGAAGTCGCGAGAGCCCACATTACACATCCCGAGCGCCGACGTGTAGGTATGCAAAGCGTAAATTTACGTAACAGTGACAAAATGTGCAGGTTACAGGCGTTCCTTGCGAAATCCCTCCGTGTTTGTAAGTTCATAAAATTCTTGCGCCTCGGTGAGAAAAAAGTAAACCTTCGCGGGAAGGAAGGAATTTGGTGAAACCATAGGTATTCGACGAGATAATACGGGAGTCGAGTGCGGATTCAAGTCGAGCTCTGCGGCAACAACAACGCAACGTTTCAAATCGTTCGTGACATGTTTATTTGCTTGGAGAATACTTTAAAGATTTCGTTAAAAATTAATTAAAAGAGATATTTCTGTATAAATTTGCAATGCTGTTAATATATTTTAGAATGGTAATATTATCATTTTCAACAGTAAATTCGTTCAGAGAAATGAATAAACCTCGATCATCTACTTTAGAAGTTTTTAAATTTTCAAAATGTGTTTTAAGCTTTAGTAATAAATCTAATGCGGGTTGGAAAGAAAAAGTAATACAGTACGAAAAATATTATCTAATTATTTTTTAGTGTCAGCCATAACTCTGTACAAATTGATGTATGATTTAGATTGATTGATCTTACGTAAAGATTGAAGTTTGCACGAGCGTTTAAACGCAAGCAACACATCCACCAAAACGAAGAAACGTCTTCTCGAAAAAATGAATTGCTAATTACCTCACAGTTCCTCTACAACGAAAGAAGCGCCGAGCCGTTTCCCGACCAGCGACTAAAATACTCCCCTCGGCAAGGAAAGAGAAGCCCGGAATTCCAGCCCTAAAGTAAAGAGCCCGTCGTGTCGTAAAAGAGTCGCCGCCGCTCTCGGTAAAAGTTCCGTCTGCCTGTCGAGCCGTGGCCGATTCGAGAGAGAGAGCTCCGCGGATCCGCGCCGACGGGGAAACTCCTCGGCGGAAATCCGGCGCTGCCTGCACGCCGGCGGCGCGTTATTTTCTCCGTCCCCGCGAGGCGCGACGCAGCAGGGCAATCACCGTCGCCGCGGAGAGGAGAGTCGCGCTCGCTCGCGTGCTATCCTCTCGCGCTTTTCGCGCTCGGCAGATATGTCTTTGCGCCAGCGGGAAGATCTGCCCGCAATTACCCGGCCGTGCGGGGCGCGTGCCGCTCTTTGTCAAATTCTCGCCCTTAGTCGCTGTCGCTTCGCTCGCCTCGTTTCAACGCTAATTTTGCTTCGATTTCTTTTCATCGTTCTACGGCGAATCTCCTTATTAATCGACTAATTAAAGAGGGTTCAGATTCGGTAATTTCAAAGTCGTTGAGAAACCAATTTATCCTCCGAGAGGAGTCGCCTTCGTTTTTATTCAAAAGCGTACCGTGACTCTCGTTACCAAGGTAATTAATGCTTTTAACGATTAAAGTTCACTCCGAGAGGAAAAAAGGTGATAATGTTAAAGCTGAAGCAAGCTTTACAAATGGTCGGCATGACATTGCAGGTTATACGGCAGAGCGGCGAACTAAAAAATCAAATCCACGCATAAACACAAGAAAACGCTCGGGGAAAAAAAGCTGCTCGTCCAGCTGGCTCTTGCGCATCTCTCTCTCTCTCTATCTACCTCCCGTGCAGCTCGCGGCGAGCCGTCTATATCTGTTCGCTTTTTCTCCGTCGCTGGCGATCGGGCCGAGCCGCGAGCCAGGAGCAGTCGAGTCAGGACTCGAATATCCGGTTTCGAGCACCAAGTTACGTAAGAAACCTTCGGCCTCCCCCCTCCCCTCACTCCTCTCTCTCTCTCTCTCTCTCTCTCTCTCTCTCTCTCCCTCTTTCTCATTCATTGGGATGCTGCCTGCGTTGCCGAGAGTCATCGCGGAATCCGGCCGCGCTCGCAAAGGGCTTGCAGATGCCGGGATTTGCGTCGATTTTCGATCGAGCCTGGAGGAAGTCGGAGATCGAAGCTAAAGGATGGAGTCTGGCTGTGGGAACTACCGGTTTCGGGGATTAGAGGTTATTTATTGCTTTTACCGGATTCAGTTCAATTATACTTTCGATATTTTGTATAAAACCTTCGTTCGAGCGGTTCAGCGAGCGAGCTTAATAAAACTTTAATAAACAGACTCAATTAAAGCAAACGAGTTCGTTTAATCTCGCGTTTGCCGGTCTGCGAAAATTTCGATTTTATAACAAATGTTTACACCATATTTTACCAAGCACAGAAATCCTGCTTATTAAGGAAACCGGCGGCTGACTCACCCTGCTTAAACACCCATGAATTCAACCACTCTGCATCTCGAGCACGATCAACGGTATAAAAACTACCCGCAGTCCCATAAACCAGAAACACGCACGACCCATCCCATCTCGCGCCGCGATACAATTAATTTACGCGCGGCTCGCGGATCGCGAAATTCGCCCGTAATTCGCAATCACGATAAATCCGCGTTAAAATACTTCTTCCGGTAGAGCAGCGCGAGCGACGGCGATATCCTGCCGCATCATATTGTCACCGGGGTAAAGGAAAAGAAAAGAACGCCAGCCTCGGCAGCGGGCGATCGGACGCCGCGATTGGCGACGGACTTTTTCGCGGGCGACAATTAAGTTTCGCTGCGTCAGAGCGTTAAATAACTTTTGGCGAATCGCTCGTTCCCGCCGACTAATGCCCCGTCGATAAATCAAGCCCGCGGAGATGCAAAGGCTATGCGCAGCGGCGCAATCGAGGCGAGCTAGGAGCGTACGATAATTATCCGGACGCGGGGGGGGGGGGGGGCAGTAAACGTGTACTTAATTATGATTTATGCCCAAAGACAGCCGGGGAGAGATCGGATGGGAAAAGTGAAAGAGAGTGAAAAAGCGCTTTATTTTTCTCGGCGGGTCGCCGCGAACAATCGAAATTTATTTGAGCGTAAGTGCTTTCACCGAGGTGCGCGGTGTACTCTGCGCATTGTGTCTTCGTTAGTCGGCGTCATTATTGCGATGCTTATTGCTGATTGTTGCTGAAGTCGCCCTGTACATTTTCATTTGTTTGTGAAATACTACCGAGTAGAGAGTCCGTATAAATCTGGGCAATAACAATTGTAAAATTGTTATGTTTATACATTTATAAATATTTTCTTGAAAAATTATCCAGTCAAGCCGACGAACCACTTTCCAAGACATTAGCAATCTTTTCCTACCAAGAAATAAGCAGCATCCTTCCCCGAGGATCCGAGTCCCGAAAGTGGCGCAGCCGAAAAAAAAAAAAAAAAACAGCCAGAGCCCGCTATCCAAACCGCGATCGCGGTTACGACCCGGTGCAACTCGGGTGTGAAAGACCTCACGGCGACAATAGTCGGAGCGTCCTTGTCGCGTTCCCGTTACATCTCTCTCTCTCTCTCTCTTTCCCCTCGCATGCGCACCAAAGTCGAACGGCGCCGCGCGCATAAATTCAGCGCGGCAGTTCGTCCTTGATATAATCATGATGCGCGCCGCTTTTAGGAGAGATTCCTCGATGGTATCGAGTTTTAATCGCGAACAGGTGATTAGGGGCGCGTCGGTTTACCGGGATCGAAGGCGGGGATCGAGTTCCAGGCGGGGGGGGGGGGCTGCTTAATTACTCTCTTTCGATGGAGTAATTAACGAGTCGGCGAGCGGGATTTGCATGTGGGTATAAGCCGCACGTTGAAAATACGGGGAGACTCGAATCGTACGACTGTAGGAGTCTCCGATGATTGTAATTGTAATTAGGCCTTATTTAGTGACGTGCGCCCAGACGGCCTCATGAATAATGCATTGTTATGGTAACGAGTGGGAACTGTATCGAAACTGTTAGCATTGATTAAGCTTTTTCTTTTATTTATAATGTCTACGGGGGGGGGGGGGGCAAACAAACACTTTCAAATCGTCAATTCGATATATCTATCGCGACCGTAACTTGCTTTGGATCCGACCTTACTTGGATCATTAAATTATTATTAGAAACTTTTTTCCAAACCATAATCGACGGCCGTTTTCAGTGAGTCGACGAAAAGAGTATCTAAACACCCTTGAGCATCAAAACTCAATTTCGTCATTCATTCTAAAGGATCAGACATAGCAATTTTTTTTGCAAAGGCCTTGAGCCTTTAAAGTTTCGCGTCTGTGAGAACGAGAATCGCGTTTGTTGTTTTTTTTTCCTTCGTTCGGCAGTCGCTTCTATATTTAACGTCTGCCGTCGCTTGACCGTTTCCGGGTCAAAGACCTCTGGATTTTTAAAGCGAAGCGTAGCCCGGCCTGCGCTCGTGAAAGTTTTTCAGCCTTCGTTTAACTTCCGATTAGAACGCGCAAAACAAAAATACCGCGGCCATTCGCGTGCGATTCCGGAGTAAACGCGCGCATAAAACTTCTCCCCAAAAGCAGAAAAAAAGAGCATCGCCGCGCGGAAAAAGCGATAAAAGCCAGCGAGCAAGTTTCATTAGCACGTGCTGCACGCGCGCTCGGCTCGTATACGCCGCGTAAATTCGCGGTTCGAATGAAAGCGCCGCTCGGCCGATCGGCCTGTGCGGATGTGCCGGCGGAATCGTTAATTACAAGAGGCTAAAAGTCGGAGTCGGGGCCGAAACGACGCCGCGCGGGCAAAAATTAATGTCAATTAGCGGCCCCGATGAGAATCTCCGCGGCGAACGTGCCGCGGAGCTTTCAGCGCTTATGCGCGAAAATGCAGGGGAAGCTTCGTCGTTGGGAAACGAGGGGTATATACTTATGCTAATGCGGAAAAGTAGATTCGTTTAGATTTTTAGGGGAAGCTCAGAAGCAGCGTCCAATTATTGCGAGTAATTATCAGAGATACGGATACACGTGTGCGAACCTCGGTTATGAAGAAATGAGTGCTGCAGCCTTCGCACGCTGAGGCCTTATAATCTCTAATTTGCAACGAGGGAAAGGCCAATTTCATGCTCACCTCTGGAAATCATTGACAAAATTCAAAAGCAAGCAGTGCGCGTTATGGTTAAATAAATAACGAGCAGCGAAAAGCGAAAAGAGATCCAATAAAGCAGGGCTCGATTAAAAGCTTCATACCCATCGAGTCAATTATAAAATCCATTAGCAGTAACGCGGAGACTTTCATTAATAATATTTCACTTGCCAGGATACTTCCTTACAACGACGCCTCATAAACGTCTCATTAATACTTAAAAAGGGATTTCACTTCCCACCGCCGAGCTCCTTGGCGAAAAATCTGAATAGGAGCTTCCTTTCAATAAAGAAACTCTCTCTCGCCGCGAGAGACGAATATACGGCCGGCCGCGGAGCGAATAAAGTACAAGGAAGAGCCCGGCGCCGCGGCGAAGGCGCAAAAAAATCCGGCGAGAAGAAGAAAAGGCGAGAGGATTATACGTACAAGTCGCGTGTATCCTACGTACGTATAAGCAAGGATGAAGCGCGCATCGGGACTCGAATTCCTGAGGGAGAAGCGCGCGCAAGCGTGAAGCTATCCGAGAGCCAGAGAGAGAGAGGATAAGAAGAAAAGACCGCGGTCCCAAGAAAGTCGAGAAGAACGAGAGGATGAGAAATGGAAGGTCGAGGAGGAGAGAGAAATCGAGGGAGAAAATGAGCAAGATAGTGGAGGGGAATGCGACGGAGAATAATGGAGCCTTTTCCACTCGCGCCTGATTTTTTACTCTGTCGTGTACAATCGGGTACTCAAAAATCCGTGACCGAACCTCCAATAAAATTAAAAATCCCCTCCCAACGGTCGGGGAAGCGAGAAAAAAAACATGTTAGGAGGTCAGTAACTTGTTGCCGGGCAAGTGCATCGGCCTCCGATAAAAATCGCGACAATCTCCGCATCCCCGTCGTCGAGCACCGCCTTCTAAAAATACTCGGTATCCCTCTAAAAATATCAAGCGCGCCTAAATTACGCATTTTCGACGAGCGGCCTGGCTCTCGCTGCTACAGCTCGCGCGGCCGCGGGAGAGAAGGATAACGTAATGAGAGAGCCGGAGAGAAAGGTCGGCCATACGGAGGAGTAGTAGGAAGCACGGCGGCTCTCTCGCTCGCAGCTCTCCGGGAGAAAGAGAGAGAGAGAGAGGAAGACAGGCCCGAGCGAGCGTGTAAAAGATAGTGGTCGCTGACCCGCTCGGAACGTTGACTCCGTCCTCCCTCCTCCTCCTCCTCCCGGCCGCTTGATATTTTCTCCCCCCATGGAGCTCTCGGTACAGGTATAGAGCGCACCTTAGCCTATCTCATTCTGTTCTCTCCATTTCGCTTTTTCCCTGCTCCCCTGCAGGCCGCCCGGAGATGAAACAGCGGCACCTGCGCGCAAGCCGACCAGCGGGAAAAAGCCTTTTCGAGGAGAGGAGCTGGCTTTTTGATTTTCGGCGTCGGCGCTGCGGCCTTCTTTCGCGCCGCGCAGCCGGGAAATCGAGCTGCCCCGTGAGAGGGGGAGCAGCTTTTTTGCCCCCTCGATTCGGGAAAACTTCGGCGTATCCCGGCTGCACCGACGCCTAAGGAGGCCGTTTGATGGTCCACTTGTGTAGATTGCGGTTTGGAGATCAAATAGAAAGGCTCGTTTTTCAGCGGTCGCACGATATGGAAATAAAGTTCAAAATATGCTCGGGATGAGTTGCTTAACGATCTTGCATGTTGAGATGACCAATAAAAAAAACCGCTACAAACTGAATTAGCAGATTGCTTTCTCAAAACCTTTTTCCAAAATTTAAAATAATTTATATCAACATAAGTGAAAAATTTCTTAAGTGCATTTCTAAAATTTGTTGTATAAAATAAAGAAAAGAAAAAGCAACGAAGTTGATTTTAAAATGACCTTGAAGATCAAGCTAAAAATCAAATTTAAAGTCGCCATTGAATTCTTTGTTGAAAATTACTTCAAGAACGACCTTGACTTTCTTAAAAACTATTCTAACTGGATGTTTGCGCGTTTGCCGGTCGAAGCAGAATCCAAACAGCGGGATCTATCGGTGTGGTTAAAACGTTGAGCGATGCGCACAGTGTCGCAGAAAGTGCTGATGCGGTACGCACTGTCCTATGAGGACCTTGAAATGATTGAACAAGCTGATTTAACTTTTAATAAATTGGAGTTTATTCTACTGAACGTCACAAATATATATAATAATTATAAAAATAGAGCTTAGTGTGAAAGTAAAGGCGCGTCACAAAAAGTTTTGCGGAACGCATGTAATGCTCCCGGACAGCGCCGCGATCAGAGCGGAAAAGGGCGAGTTCGCAAACGAACCCGCTTTTAAAGTGAGAATTACCGCGAGAAGGGGAAGGTAAGTAAAGGCAAAGGTTTATTGCCCGTTGCCTTTGCAATGACCGCTCTAATACAAATAGTTTGCGAGTAGGCAAGATATAAACACAATTGCGAATTTAAGTAAATTCTAGAACGGCCGTAACACTGGAAAATTATGCAGGTGTATCTAGAATTTTATTTGGGCAGTAGAGTCGGGTAGTCAAAGAACCAATAAAAGAGGGCGGGTACTACTGGAGGCATTTACCCTCTTGGATCTAGTACTTGTTAATCAAGGAAACACTTTTACCTTTAAAAAAGGAAACACAGGATCCATTGTTGATTTAACGTTCGTCAGCAGCTGCCTTGTTAAACAGGTTGGCTCATGGAACGTAAGTGAGCACTACACAAATAGTCATCACCAGGTCATAACAATAGAGTTATTTAAAACATGACGAAAATCGAACGTGATTACAAGAGATAATAGAGCGGGCTGGGAAGCAAAGGAGTTTGATGAGGGGATGTTTCTGCAGACATTGGAAGAAACACAATTGGTTGGATTGGCAAACAAC
>JAWWEM010000044.1:3676416-3692410 GCA_035582935.1 Ormyrus thymus | reverse complement strand
GGGAAGCAAAGGAGTTTGATGAGGGGATGTTTCTGCAGACATTGGAAGAAACACAATTGGTTGGATTGGCAAACAACGAAACTGAGCAGGTGCTCGATAACATCGTTGCTATGCCAAGAAAAGCAGCGAGTCAAAAACAACCTTCAGTATACTGGTGGAACAAGGAAATCCAGAGTGCTCGAAGCGAGTGCCATCGGACTAGGAGGCAAGAACAGCGAGCAAGGAGGAAATATTACAAGACTGGAAGAGGCCAGGGAATAGTGGACGCTCGCAATCGGGAACTGAAGGACGCTAAAAGGAAGCTGAAGAAGGCAATTTGCGACAACAAACGGCGGT
Organism: Ormyrus thymus; assembly: GCA_035582935.1. Classification (NCBI taxonomy): domain Eukaryota; kingdom Metazoa; phylum Arthropoda; class Insecta; order Hymenoptera; family Ormyridae; genus Ormyrus; species Ormyrus thymus. The sequence continues at coordinate 3,692,074 of JAWWEM010000044.1, read as the reverse complement.
GTCTAGAGGAATTACAGGACGAGGTCAACCAAGATCCCTGGGGTCGACCTTATAAAATAGTAATGGGGAAGATAAAGAGAAGCTACGTTCCTTCTCCCAAGTGCCTGGTAACGGCACGAGTTATTTAGTATAGAAGTAGGAATAAACGAAGAAGTCCCCCCCATCACTTCGGAGGAACTGCTAGTTACATGCGGAAAAGTGGGGAATAACAAGGCTCCAGGTCTGGCTGACATACCCAATATTGCATTAAAACATGCTATCCACGTCTACCCCGAAGCACTCATTGATCTGTACAACTCATGTCTCAAAGAAGGAATATTTCCTACCAACTGGGAAAAACAACGTCTCGTACTGCTACCAAAAGGCCATAAGCCACCCGCAGATGCTTCGTCATAAAACCACTCTGCATGTTGGACACCTCGGGACAGATCTTTGAGCGCATAATCTGCGCTAGAATGGAGCAGACTATCGAAGAATCCTGTAGACTTACGGAACACCATTACGGATTTAGGAAGAATCATTCCACCCTTGAAGCGATTAGCTTAACAATCGAAACTGCAAAAAAAGCGATTGAAGGGAAACGATGAAAAAGAGGTACAAAGAAGTACTGCCCAATTGTTAGGCTGGATGTCAAAAATGCATTCAACTCAGCGAATTGGTGTAAAATACATGAAGCACTGCAAAAAAGTGCCCGTTTATATAAGAAGGATGATGGCTGATTATTTGAAGGACAGAATCCTACTGTACGACACTGAGAACAGTACCGAAGCCTACGAAGTCACAGGTGTCCCCCAAGGGGGGCGTCAGTGCTTGGCCCACCAATGTGGAACATCATGTAAGACGGAGTATTAAGATTAGGACTACCGAAAGGGGCAGCTATTGTAGGATTTGCTGACGATATTGCAGTGGTCGTGGTTGCGAAATAGAAGAAAGAAGTGGAAGAAATCGCAAATGAGGCGATATGCATAATCCACGAATGGCTAACCGAGACAGGCTTGGAGCTTGCTAGCCATAAAACAAAAGCCATCCTCATATCCAGCAGAAAGAAGATGGAGACGGTAAGACTGACAGTGGACGGGCACGAAATTATTTCTCAGCCGACCATTAAGTACCTGGGTATCACCACAGACGGGAGATTGACTTTTAAGCCACACCTCGCCACAGTGGGTGAGAACACTACTGAAAAAAATCAGGAGACAAATCACCGAAACCTTATCTCCCTCTGAATGTGTGTATAGCACATTTTGATATGCTAGCCATGTTTTATAAACGATTCTGCCCAATTAAAGTGAATTTCTGACTGCTCGAAGGCAGCGAAATTGTTTTAGATATATTTCTGATAGACTAATCTATAACTTTATTAAATGCGGCACTTTCTACGGTCGTACATACTGCCCTCATCTTCTTCAAGGTAAACAGAATTGGCTAAAGGAAACTTCGCTAAATTATCCGTAAAAGCTCATAGTAATACAACCATTACGACACGCAAAATAATCCATAACACCAAATCACTACAGAAATTCACTAATCAGCCCATCGCCAGACAGCCAAAGTACGTCTGCTGGCCCAGCGCGTCGTCGCCCATTTCCAGGAAAGCCCCCGGAAAAGCGACGGCGCGAGCAAAGGAGGCGACGAGCTGCGCTCGTGGATGCAGCCGCCGGACTTTTCGGTTCGAGGCACTTGTTCGCGCGGTGTACAGGTATGCCCGCGCGCCTGCGAGGGGCCTGGGAAAGAGCCGGTTTCGTCCATTCCGTTCGATCGGATTAACTTTCTTTCGAGGGCCGCGGCCCGGGAGCGCGGATTAAAGGCGTCGCTCTCCGAGCGTTGCGGCGTCTCCTCCGCCGTGTAATAAATGTCGACGCGCGGAATCGCAGGAATCGCACCGCTGTACGAAAGGAGGACTTCGTAAGTGCAGCTTCTAATTCGTGGCATAAAATTTTAAAAAGATTTATTCATTAATATTTCGTTCAGTTTAAATCGGGTTTTTTTCTGGAAAGCACCAAGCATAGACTTTTAGATTTTCAAATAAAAACCACCGAAATTTGTAAATATAAAAAGTTCACCTAAAAATGTCCTCATAAATTTCTGCTTTATTGGAAATTTATTCAGAAACTATTACAAGCCAATGGTCTTCGATACTTTCTAAAAAAGTTTTATAAAAATCCTAACGCGCTTTCTTAATAAGTATTTACTTCAACCGCCATTGCCTTCAACAGCGTCGTTCAAGAATGAAGCTGAGAAAAACCTCGGTCCAAAAAAAGCTCGAGCAAGCATCAAGTCTCTTTAATGAAACGATAAATCCCGAGTCTCCCTCTAAAACTCCCAAAGAGTTAATCCTCGGGCGAAATAACGCGCCATTTCTCAATTAGATTGAGAAAGGCATTCTTGCCTCCGCACGCAAGCCAAGGCGCTTCGCCTTTCGAGTCGGATAAAAAAGCGCATCTCGAATCCACAATGAAGCAAGAGTGAGCCGCCGCTCGGCGAAAGCACCGACGGCGGCGGCGGCGGCGCGCCGATGCCGGATGGCCCAGATTTTCGCTCGACTTTCGCGGAAAGGGTTGTTCAACCCACGCCACGAGGAGTTCCGGACGTGCCTCGCGGCCAAGTCGGTTGATTTGGAAAGGTCCGAGCCAGCGGAGCGAGCGCCTGGAGATGTCTATCGGAGGCACTCGTCGCTCTCCTGGATCCCCGCGCGGGAATTCAGCGGTTATTACGAGCGCGAATTTTATGAACAGCAGGAAAGAGACTTTTCGATTAAAGCTGCCGGCCGAGGTCTCCGTTTGCATATTTCGTGCGAATTTGCCTGTTGAAGCTGCGTTGATGGCTCGGTGCGTGTGTTTTTGTGCGGTTTCTTGAATCGCGGCGGATTAGCGAGTATAATTTAAGCGGACGGATACACTTTAAAAATGGATTCGCCGACTAAGTAAGCGAATTCAATGAGTTTTTTAAATTGATTGATATGAGATTCGGTGTATCGATAAATGATTAAGTCTTATTTTATCTAATAGACGTTGATAATAATTAATGATTTAATTCGGTTCGTGTACGTACGACGAAGCATTTGCAAGAAAGTCATCATTGACAGACGTAAGCTTTTAAAAATTTAATTACTTAATTATTACAAAAGTAGTATTTATAAAAATGTTTCTTTCAAGCATTTTATAAGAAGCACTTTAATCGGAGTAGATACTGTAGGACGTGCAATTATTCATGGACCAAAGAAAGAATTGATGATTATTTTTCCAGGAAGTGCATACAATCCCGCGGAGAAACTTGAATTATTGAAAGCAATTTCTCTTCAAAACATAATAAATGCAAAAATCATTGCTAAGGTTTCTCTCAGAAGTAATTTAAAAGAGAAACAACATCAGATCAACATTACGATTTGAATGATGCTCTATAAAACACCCATCGTGCATAGAATATGATTGAAAGTTTTAAATATAATTATTTGTTAATTGCTTTAGAAATCAGTAATAAAAAATAATGCATCATTCATTCTGAAGGCGTCTTCCAATTTACAAAAATTACTATGTGATAATTTAAAATATATATTATAACGGCACATCTGTTTTAAAATCTTATTATCGCTCTAAGTAGGTTTTCGCTTTTGCATCTAGCGAAAGTATTTCTAGGAAGGTCACTGATGGATCAAGTAATTTACCGCAAGGGTTTACGGTCTGTCGTGTGCAAGGGCTCCGCTATTACTTGATATCCGCGTCTTTATTCACTGCGAGAAATTATTTAAATTATTAAAAATTATTAAAATATTTAAAATTATTTAAAACGTCATTTACGCGAAATCAGAGTAAATATTATTCTAAAAGGGACTAAATATTATCCAGAAAATCGCATTGCCCTGCGATTAGCCTAATTTAGGGGGTAATTTTTACTCGGAAATTCTCTCCGTGTAATATCAGCAGACTGATAAAATATATTTTTATGAACTTAAAACATAAACTTGTAGTAATATTTTTTCACTGAAAATGAATATTTTACATGAAAATGTAATAAAGTTTCTTTAGTAATTACTTTACAAGCACTGCAAACCAGCGAACTCTTTCCACATCTCCAGAGGCGCAAAATGACGCCCGCTAGTTTTTCAGGCGATTACGCGAAATCAAGAAAATTTGTCAACGTCAGCGGCGCCTTATTCCGGCCCCCTGCATTTTCGCGTCCCACACACAAGACCGCCGCGGCCGCCAGACAAAGTGTCGCCTCAGATTTTCATTCGCGAGACTCGGCAATTTCGCAGCCTCTCGGCTTCGCCCGCGCGAGCACAATTCCGCCGGCGCGAAATCGCGTCCGAATAACTTTCGCGCTTGTGTCACATAAATTGCGGCTAATTGCGAGGAGCGGGCCTCGTAATTGCGAGCTCCCCGAGATTAGCTCCTGAGATCCTCCGCCTCGTCCTGCGACGACCGGGAGAGAACGTCCTGCCGCGGCGCTGTTATAATGTTCTGTCGCGAAATAAGACGGCTGGAGAGTCCCTCGATTTTTTGTCCGGAGGTGTGCGTGCGAGAGCGAGCCGCGACGTGTAGGAGGAATACTTTCTGGGACGGTTCCGGTCTCTGCTGATGGCTAAATTCTTGTGCTCTCGACAAATATTAAAATCGTGATTGTCCTTATTTATAATAATATCGGTACCTATTCAGGTGCATTTCAAGTTATCAAAGAAACTTTAACCTTTTTAATAAAAGTTATTTTGAAATATTGCGCGAGAATCGTTAAACTTTTTATTGATTTATAATACAGCATATGTCAAAATCAAAACATTATTATTGTCTGCCCAAATAACAGTTTGATAAAGTGAACTTTCAATGCGGTTCTATTTTTAATTTTTAAACTGACAATATTTATCTATAAAATAAACTTTCTTGTAAATAACTTGAGCAATTATTTTTCATCATATTCTTTTATAAAACGGGTAAAATAATGCGCATTAAAACAACTTTTCAACATTATTTTTTAGTGTTTATTCAAAAAGATATATTGCACTATATAATAAGTTATAAACGCTTACACCTCGGATGTAAAAGCAGCTCCAATAAAAATGACGAGCCACTTACGCGCGATATTAAAACTTTCAGCCCAATAAAACTCGGCGTAAAAATGAAAATCATCAAGTTTAGCTTCCGTTTTTCCCTTAGATAAGCTCGCGATTTCACAAAGGCAATAAGACCTCGTCGATACTGGCAGCAGCCGTAAAAAGAGCGAAGGGAAGGGAAAATGGGGATCATATAACGGCTCGCGGAGCGCCTTGTCAACTTTTTAGTCTAGATGCCATTTTCTCTTGCTTCCTCTCTCTCTCTCTCTCTCTCTCTCTCTCTCTCTCTCTCTCTCTTTTGTGCGTCTGCTTCTTCTTTATATCTTCATACCGATGTCTTTCGCCTCGCACTCCGGAATTTAATTATTTCCGCCATTACACTCGGCACTCTGCGGTTTAGAGGAGTCGCGGGCTTCCCGCGAATCAACTTGGTAGCACTTTGCCGTGCCGAACGGAAGCTATCTGTGAATTGTAGATACACCGTAATAATGCGGAATCATACCTTAGAAAGCGCGTGCGAGGAAAAGTTGAAATACTGCTTAAGAGATGCGGAGGTAAGTGCAAGTTTTAATGAGAATTCATTATTGCAAAGATTGAAATTTATTGAAATTTTTATTAAAATTATAATAATTTATGAAGCAGTAGGCATCGCTTAACAATTTTTTAATTTGAATAAATTAATGAATATAATAAGTAAATAAACAGAAAATATAAAAACAGAAGATAATTTTATAGACTTGCGATGTTTCTGTCATAATTTATGATGAAAACTTTTCTTAGATTTTTATTATAAAATCTAACCAAGTTAATCTGCGTTGAATAAGATTGAATGATTCTTAATGACGGTGCACTAGCAGAAATTACTTAGGAAGTAAAAAATCATCGGAAGATCGATTATTACGGAAAAACTAGACACTGTAAAATAAGATTGGAATTGACCGTAATTTCATTATTCTATTTTAACATTAACATTCGAGAGATAATTTATAAATGGTGTTAGAAAAGTATGTAATTAAAAATCATTAAAATATATAAAGTGATGAAAAATTATTTATTAAATGAAAATTTAAATATTAAAAATAATAATCAAATAAAACAAAGTTTATATTTTTTGTTATTACTCGAAACTGTTTTTTCGCTGCTCTTAAGCGACACCTGAAGATCAATTTTCTAATTATAAAATGTAGTAGTGTTGAAAAGGAAGAAATTTGAATTATAAAATTGCAACTGCAGGTAAGGTAGAAAACTTCAGATATCGGGTAGAGTCGTACATCTCCCCCGTCTTACGAAGCAGCCACCTGCCAAATATTTACAATATTTTAATGTTTTGGGGCAAAACTATTGAAGGAAAGTGAGAAAGAGAACTCGAAGAATTCTTTTTTATAAATCAAAATGCATTTATTTTATTTAAGTACAGTATATTCTTGAATTATAAATATACAAACTGATGCATGTAAAGCTGTTTTCGGAATACATTTTGCATTTACTTTGTTATTTAAAAAGATTGCATGCAAATGTAATTGATTTTAATAAATATTAGTATTATTACACTATGTATGTAGTATTAAACTATTATCATTTTCAAAATATAACGTATTTTTATATTGATAAACACAAAGCATGAATCTGTTTGATCGATCGAGAAAACCAGTTTCTGCATACTAGCCTGAAAAAAAAAGAGAAACGGTGAGGATAGGGGGATAATGACAAGCAGCAGCGACGCTCAACTTTCCAAATACTGCGCTGCTTTTATCTATCGTATCTCGGCTCTCGAGCGGGAAAGTCAGCGACTGCGAGCCGCAAATTGCTTGACGTTTGTGAATATTGTCGTTTAAACAAAAACGATGGCTGTTAAAGAGAAGCAAGCCGATTCAGGAGAGGAAATTGAATGGAATGTCGAGAACGAAATTCAGCTGTTCTTCGCCATGAACGGCCACAAGCCAGTAGGTAAGCGTTCTTGTTTTTATTTGACCGAGTTTCCACACATATATTGAGGTTACGTTCGACGCATAGAGAGAAATTTTATTTATGTAATGAGACAAGCTTTTTATTATTTTACTTTATTACTAATCACTTATTCGAGAAAGACCGACTGATGGTTCCGATTACGAAATGTAATGGTAACTTTTTTTTGTAGGTGTAAATAAATACTTTCACATGGTCTGTATTTGGGAAAAATTCCGTGCTGCTATCCATAAAGATGTGTCCTTGAAAGCTATTTGGGATCATTTAAAGTCAATGTACGACTTAATGACTTTGGTATGTATTATATCAAATGCATATCTCGTGTGCTTTTCAACTATTTGAAAACAAAGAAAGCATAGGTCCCCCGAATACCTTCGACAAGGGTCTAGCAGAGTTTTTACAAAAACAGTGACAAATAAGAGTTTTATTATGTTATCTTGTTTTAAATAATAATTTTTTAATCTATTTTACAGGATGATATGGAAGATGTGCCTTTTCCTAGTACTGAAACAGATTTTGTTTTACCTGAAAATGAATTTTCAGAGCTTATGAAATCACGTAAAAAAGAAGAGACTGAAACAAAGCCAAAAGAAACAAAAGAGAAAACTAAGGAAGTAAAAAAAGAAAAAGAAGTTAAAGAAGTGATTAAAAAAGAAATCATTTTACGCGATAGTAAGGCTGCTAAAGATGTTGAAAGAAAAAAGGAAGAAGTAAAGAAAGTTGCTAAAGAGCCTGAAGTGAAAAAGGACAACAAACAACGTGAGGTGAAAGAAGTTAAGAAAGAACAAAAAGCAACCAAGGGTCGTCTTAAAGGAAAAGAAGAAACAGAAGATAGTGGTAAAAAATTTTTTTATCCTATATTATTTTAATTTAAACATTAAGTTATACAAATTTTTCTTTAATTTGTAAGGCAATTAATAGTTTGAAAGTCCTGGAGTTATCAGGATATAGTTTTTAGAAATTTATTAACATTGTAGAAATCATTTTTTTTAATCAAATTGAAATCTTTTATAAATGGTAATGTAAACATTGATTTTGTTTTAAAAATCTAGTTTTTAATTAATAAAAATTTTTTGTTTAGGACCACCTTTAAAGAAAGAACGCAAAGATTCTGAATCAAGTCGAGAAAGTCTAAAACGAGCACCAAAGAGACCGACAAGGCAGAGTCTTGAAAACACCTCAAAAGCTTCATCAAGTCCAAGAGACACACCACCGCCAAAACGTAGAAGAATATAACCTTTTTTATATTCAGAAATTCAAATAAATACATTATTTATATCTCGTTCCTATAGTTCTTGAAAACTTTTCTTATAAAAAGTTAACGCGCTGTTACTATTTCTGTGAATATTATCATTACATACCTTCACCCTACAGTTACATTGTAAATAAATTATCATAATTTTTCTAATTAAATCGTTTTGTTATCTATTGTCAATCCAATTAGTTCCTTTAAATAAAACTTAGATAATCTATTGAAAAACAAAGGTTATAATTTTATTCAAATTAAAATAAGTAAATAAAAATAAAATAATAAGGGTTCAATAGGTAATAAACATAAAGGTTAAACATATAAATTAATAGTCTCAATTATGGGTTACCAGTAAATGTTTATTCTAAATAGAGTAGTAATCTTGTAAATGATGTACAACATCAAATCATTTTTTAAGAAAACATCCACGATTTTCTCAAAGTAGTGAATATCAACTTCCTGAAGCAACCGATGGTCCAACAAAATACACAGTTGCTGGTAACGAGTTTCCATAAAAATGTGTTGTTTAATCTGCAACAAAAAAACGAATACTTGCATTATTGTCAATGCACTAACCTCAAAATGTACGTCACAAAAACAATTCCCACGTTTTTTTGCAAACAAAAACATCTACAAAAAAACATAAAATATAAAAAGAATAAGATGTCAATTACATTAACTAACAAAATTTAATTACTTATGTACATTTTTGTGTAAAATTGGTTCTCATCGTAGTCTTCTGGCTTCACGTTCAGACTCGAGTAAGGTTAGGAGATCGCCTTCTCGGACGGGTCCCTTAACGTTCCTGATGATCTGTCGGTTTTCATCGCCGAGGAACTCGACTTTGACTTGCGTACATTGTCCCTGGGAGCCGGTGCGACCCAGGACTTTGATTACGCGCGCTAAAACGGCTGGTTTCTCCATAGTGTTTTCACGTGGCTACGATCAAGCAGCGAAAGAACCGTCGCAGGAAGTGAAGGAGACTTCAGGCGTGCAGCTTTCAGAACAGCGTAGGTCACATGAGAAACTGCTGTCACGCTTATGATGGCGTGAGTTTTCTACTGCATAAGTCAATTACGCGCGTTTTATAAAAATGTCGAATCTTTAGTTAAAAATTACAGAATGCGCTGTAAGAATTAATATGAAATTTTAAATTAGTTTTGTCAATTTCATTTTATGATTCAATTTTTAAAATTTAAGTTTTTATAAGCCAAAACCATAGAATTTGTAAATTAAAAATCCGTTAAAATAATTAATAATTAATAACTAATAACTAATTCTTCACTTTGACAATTTTAAAGTATTTCTAAAACATTATGTTTGAAATAGTATAACTTTCAGAGTTATAAATTAAATAGACTATATTAAGTTAGTAAAAAGATATAAATAAAAATGTATGTACGAAAACTATAAAAATAACTTTTAAACCTTGAAACTAGTTTAAAAAATAGATAAAAAGAAATGAAAAATGAATCTTTGAATGACAATAGCTCTTTAACACAATGAAGTACAAAGGTTCTGGTAACTTTTAAGGGCGACTGCTATAAGTCGAACCCTCTTGTCCTTGAATTGCGCGACTGAAAACTAGAAAGTGTGCTGTATGTATGACCTTCGCCTTTCAAGCTGTCGGATGTTTTAATAATGAGGCAGGTGCAAGGAACCCTTTGTAAAATGCATTAACTTCTTTGTTTCTTATTGAATACTCAAAATATTTTATACATTGTTTTTGTCATACACGCATGAGCAAAGTTTTGTCAAAACAGTTATGAACAGAAATGGCGGCGTTCGCTATTTGTCAAATTATTGTCACTTTTATAACTTTCTGACCACTTTTGATTTAAATTCTTAATTTTTTACGTGCTACACTTTAAATTTGGATAATAAAGTTTAAACAACGGTTATTATGCTATAAATTAATTAAAATAAGAAGAAAGAAGTGAAATTTATACAATATTAAAATATAATAAATAATTATTATGGAATGATTGAAACTATTAAAAGGATTTATATAATATAATGGACGGTTCATTTGAAAAACTGTAAGTTCAATATTTGTTATTGTTCGTTTCAATTATTTTTTAATAAAAAATACTTCACAGGATTGTTATAAATAGTAAATACTGTGGCATATTCGCAATACAATTTTAAGGGGGATGTAAATGAAACTGATCAAATCGCTTAAATTTATTCAGAGATAAAAATTAAAATCTGAAAAACTTTTTTTATTTGCATTTAACTGTTTTAACTGTATTTCCTAGTAGCACTAGTTTCATGAAATAAAGATCAATGTGTTATCTATATTTTGACAATCGAATTTTAGAAAGATTTTTCGTAAAAACTAATATTAAATGAAATAAAAATATCTGTCATAAAAGCCTATTTCACTTTCATATTTTATTATACATACTTTTAAACTTTATAAAAACTAATGAAAGACGCAGTTCCTTTCATACTTAATTTTAAAAGCATTTCTAAGAATGTATTGTAAGAAATGTAAAATTTAATTATTTGTACATTGACTCAAATATCATTTGCATCCCCCCTTAATCGTAAGAATAACTTTTTCCTACTCTTAGCTTTACACTGTAGCACCATAAAAGATCGACTGAAACTTGAAAAATTTTTATTATAAGCTAAAAATCCTTGAAGAAACTCAGTAGATCGCTACGAAAACTTAATCTATTACAATAAGTGAATACGTGGATGTTTCGAATTTTATAAGTAATTTACAATTCTTTTCAATCATTATATAAAGAGACAGTAAATACAAAATAACGGAGATCCTATGTTTATCCGTCATTATTGTTTCACTTGACACAAAAGTCAGCAGTCGGTATAAACGCAGTCTAAATTTGAGGATTAACTATATGCATATGAACGCGCCTCACCGTCATCTATAAAATAAGAGAAACTAAATGTAAGTTGCTTGTCCTTATAAATGTTCTTCGATGTTTCGTTTGGTTTTCTGCGAGCTTCATTGAACGTTGATTTTAGGTTCAAAAGTGAACACATATGTGTATCCTTCGATTTTTCATTGAAAAAATTAATTATCTATTATGCGACAGTAAATTTACATCTTACACAATTCCTGTTAAACATACGATCAAATCTCGTAGTACATATTATACATATTTTTCCCGCATCCTGGAGGTGTACTATTTACGTGGCTGCTATACGAAGAACAATTGCATAGAGCGAAAACGAAGCTCATCTATGGAACAATGGCATCGTCCTGTACATTGTTTCTTTTGCAATCTTTTGACAATGATATTGGAGGTCTTCACATTCATCGTAAATTCTTCTATTCATACATGATACGACACTTGTTCATGCCAGTTTTTACACTCGCGAGGAGTCGAGTTTCTTGATTGCATCGAGTCACATTGCTTTTCTAAATGTCGCTGGTCGACGATTTGTTAGACCGTCCAATACTAGCATAAAAACACCAAACGAACACACTAAGTCCAAAAATTGTTACTGCCATAAATTCGTCGAAAGCGTTTGACCCGGTAATGATGCTGCAGGCGGTTTTCCTGGTGGGGCAGCGAAATTCATTCCGCCAAGAGACATCTGAGACATTTGTTGAGGCAGCTAGAAAAAAATATTGCTTGTTATTAATGCGGTTTACAAGCTAATTTTCTTAAAAGCCCAATAATTACCTGACTAAAGGTTTGAGGTGGTTGCTGAGCACCCAGATTGAGGAAAGGATTGCTTCCTGGCGCGGGTTGTAAATTTTGTGCAGCTATCATCCCGCTCCATCCATTATTGCTTCCTAAAACCATCTGCGAACCAGAATTTGTCACACCTTGCTGCTATAGCAAAGTAGTGAAAAAGGTCGAAAAATAAATATTCTACTACTACTAAGATCTACAACTAGATATCATACAGACTTACACTTACCATTTGAGCTTGCATGGCCATAGCAGCATTATTGGCCATAGGATTCCCCGCGACAGCTCCTAATTGGTTAGGATTCATACTCGGTTGATTAGACGTCATATTCATTTGATTCATGACAGGCATTCCCATTTGTGACTGCAGATTTAAAGACTGGCTGAATGGTCCCACATTTGATAATGGCTGCTGGAATTGCTGAGCAGGCATTTGTTGATTAAACATACCACCTAAAAAATTAGTCCCAAAATAAAGGCCCAAAGTAAGAAGAGTATTTTAATATTTTTAAATCAAATTTAAAACGCACCTCCAAACGGCTGGTTTGGTTGAGTACCGTACAATGCTAAAATACTATCCTTCGTCATTTTACTCTTCTCTTGTGGCGTTGGTGCGGGCTGGTTGAAGAAACTTTCTTCCTCAGACTTGCTCGCTAAAGTATTTGTACTGCTGCTCTCCGTCGAGGTGCCATTTGTAACTGGGGCAGTTGATGCAGGTGGCGCAGACAAAAAAGAGGTGAATATGTCATCTCCAGATGAAGAACCATTTGTACTAGACTGATTTTCTGGAGCATCTATAAAATTATCATAACTGTGAAACTTTGCAATTTATTTTTGTTTTATAAATAACGTCGCTGTATTCTGAACTTACCAAGGCCAAGTAAGTCTAACGTAGCCGAGTTATTAGATGATCTATTCGGTTTCGGACTAACAGAACTACGCGGTTTCGGTAATTGAGGCACAACTTCTGGCTTCTTCACAGGGGGTAATGCGTTTTGACTTGTGACGCTCTTTTGACTCTCTTTTTTCCGTCGGCGCTGCCTATCGGCCTCCTCATCTAATTCCTTATCCCAGTTTACCTGCGAAAATTCATTCAATTAACAACTACACTAAACAATGGAATCGTTTAATCCACCAGGACGTAAACAATACCTTTCGCAAAGCTGGAGGAACCCATTCTCTGGCAATGTACTTTTTGTGCTCGTACTTTGCCCTGATGAAGCTTTCTAAGCTGCAATCCGTCTGGGGTCTTCGGAAACTGTCTGGAAGATTAGCCTCGTACACAGCCCTGGCACGCGAATTACCCATTTGCTGTAAGCTCTGTAAATGGTAAACGTGCTTCATTTAGATTCTGTTATTATAAAGGCAAATCTCGATAAAAATGTTCGATAAAATTGTAGAAAAACTATTGAAAAGAGTTTGTTTGGTTTGGAAAGTTTCTAGCGATGCCGCTTTGCTTTATCGATGTAAGCTTTATTAACTAGAGATAATTGATAAATATAAATTGCGTCACGAGCGATAAACCGCAATTTGCGTAAGTTAAAGCAATTTTTCATCGAGCGTTAAAGGTTTCATTCGGCATCTGAAAAACAGAAGGACTGCACGTGAATGTTAAAACTTTATTACTCAAGGACAATAAAAGGCCTATGAGTCAGTTCGCAAATAGAGGCGCTAGATAACGCACTGGGAATCGAGCTAAAGAAACGCGAGCTGCTCGGCTTAAACTAGCGAGCCCTCTTGCGAATCGCTGTATATTTAACCCAGTCTAGGAGGAATGAAAAATGAAAATGCAAGACGTTCATCTCGCTCGAGTTTAGCGCGAGTATTTTCGGCAATTCGAATGTTTAATGCTAAGCTGCGAAATCTATAATTACCACGACTTGCTCTGGAGTCCAAGTATCTAAGTTGACAGACTTGACTTTGCTTATGTGAACGCCAAGGTTCCTGTGGATTCCGGCGCATCGGATGCACAGAAATATACCGAGATTCCAACTGGCCCATCGTGGTCCTGAAAACAGAAAGTTGTTTGTAAATACGCATTGTTGATAAACAGCGATGCAAATCAATTTTCTAAAAAAAAATATAAGTTGAACAGAATAAGATATAAATTTGTGAAGGTAATTTTTTAAATAAAAGGTTATCGAGTTTCAAATTTCATCCATTTAATGATTATTCATAAACCATCTGCGCAATGTCTCTCATTATTTTTTTCGACACCTCGATAGAGAGCTGCAATCCATTCTGGCGAAATTCATTTTCTGTTTAATTTACGGATAATTTAAGGTCATTTAAAAAAAGTCAATTCTTAGAAAATTAGGTAACAATATCTATAAAAATGTATAAGAAAGTTATTTGTTTCTTCATTAAATAAATAATAATATTTTAAAACAGTTACAATTATTATTTATTACTATTATTATTATTATTATTATTATTATTTCTTCATGATACTAGAATTTTATAACTCTACAATTGCTGCAAAATAAATACCGTTAAAAAATTATTTCAGCAAACACGATTAGCATGCTTGAACGGTCAGGTAAAAAATTTCTTTGTCAGAAATGTCGATAAAAAATTCAACTTCACCTTATCAAAATGACGGTTTTTCTAAAGTAAAATAAAATGCAAAGCTTGCTTGCTCTACCGTATAAATACTTTTCAAGCAGTCCCCGCAAAATAGGTAAAAAAGAAACTGCGAATAATTAAGAAGCACTAATACCGCGAACTGACACTTTTAATTAACAAAGTAAACAGCTCCCCGCGCGCTTCCGCGCGATAACGAAAGAAGTTGCGAGAAAGGAGAGAGAGAAAAAAGCAGAAGTAAATTCGTTAATTAATCCACACCGCAAGCAAGCCGAACGACTCGAGCCCTGTTCGCGGGCAGTTCCAGAAACCCGCCCGGACGTTAGTTCCGTGCTTTTTGGAGCGCGCGTAACGAAGCCGCGACCCCGACCCTCGCGCACGCCGCTCGCTCACTCACACGCACGCACTTCCCGAACGGCGGCGCGAGCTCGGCGCGTAGGTGTAACTTTTCCCGCGCGAGCCCGGAAAACCCACAAGTGAAAAATATCGAGCGACGAGGCAGTCGACGGCCGGTCAGCCTCTCGTTGTATACGGGGGAGCCGACCTCGGCGCACTTCAAGGCGATTGATCGCGCCTGTATTAAGTGTCGGGGAAAATTAAAAAAGTTGAACGGAGCGCTTGGGTAACCCCTAGAAGTTTCTTCGAGGCTCCTTGCCTTTACAGCTTCTTCCGAGTTTTAAACTGGCCGGACACGTTTCCTGATAAGATTCGGCCGATTGAAATTAGCACTCTCGGAATCGCAGATTGTACCGTAACGGCAGATGGGGTTACGGGAACCGAAGTCGCAGACCGATGAGATTCTCGACGAGCCTCTTGAATCGAAGCGGTGTCGCGACGCTAAATAAAACTGAAAACTTCTGCTTTACTTTGTGCACGATATATCTGCTGTCCTTTTTACGATGCGACTCACGCCACGAATGCAACGTTCGATTCGGCACTATCGTGCGCTCATGTAGGCGTGAAAGTGCAGAAACCGGCGAATGCACGCATCAATTTGTTTTACGTCTGGCGAACGCAGTCGTCATAACAAACAATTAGCCGCTCGTCTAAAGCTCGATGCGCCTAGTTAAGGGGATGTCAAAGCTAATATTTACCGACCGAGCGCTGATGCGAAGAATATTGTTTATAAAAAAATAGATAGTG
>JAWWEM010000044.1:3656041-3676316 GCA_035582935.1 Ormyrus thymus | reverse complement strand
CTATCTATTTTTTTATAAACAATATTCTCCGCATCAGCGCTCGGTCGGTAAATATTAGCTTTGACATCCCCTTAACATACTCAAAATATAATGAGGCTGTTTTTCTCTGTTCACTTGGGATTTCGTCTACGTCTTTACAGAATTACTATTGGTTATGTACCAGTTTGGATAATCGAGGAAAGAGGTTAAAAACTGGGAGACGCGGTGCCCCCGCCGTCGCACAATAATGGATTCCAGTCAAAGAAGATCGCGTATCTTTATGTCGCGTCATCTCGGTAATATTATGCAGCCCCGGGTTTTCCTTGTACAACCGTCCTGCTGATGGATAACAAGAAAAGAACTCTGGACGAAAATTAATCGAGCCCGGTGAAGCCGGAGTCTATACACTCCGTTAATGGATTTTGTTCGTGTCTTAGGTCTTCCCGCCAATTTTTTCTGCTTTCTTCCTTAATAAATAACCGGTTTTAAGGAAAAAATTGTGCACTGGATTAAAAAAAAAGATGAAAAGTTTTTAAACTCATTCTTAATTTTAAAGTAAGTATTTCGCCATTGAGGTAATGCAATGTATGCTCTAAAAATTGTAATGCACAGTAAGCACGAATTCTTGCTTAAAAATAGTTTCAGGAGTTGGATTATACAATGCGATAGGTAAAGAGGATGTAATTAAGGCGGTTAATTTTATGGCACATTGATCAATTATTAAAATAGTAATTTTACGTTGCTAGACAGCATTGCTATAGTGTGATTGCAGGCGTAATTGCTGCACGGCTGCGACGAAATATTTGATTGCAATTGATCGGTATAAAACTACGTACATTCGCTCGGAAACAATCATTTGTCTGGTATCAAGCGCATGTGCCCGGCTACTTTGATTTTACTGTTTTTAAAACTGAAGCGAACATTTTCACTTTTACTTTGACCTTTTATTGTTCTATTTAATATTATTATCCCGTTTTCTCTATTCAATTTCAATAATTCAGTTACAAAATTATGTATATAGATATACCGAAAGTATCTGTAACAGCATTTTTTTGTATATATTCTATTTTTTTTTTTTTTTTACATTCAACAGAAAACAAGTGCAAGGTTACTACAATAAATTATTTGATAAAACTAATATTCTTTTTCAAGGGAAAAGTGAATTCAATATATTGATTTTGGATAAAATAAAAAATATAAAGTTGCACGATGTTGCGACCAACGTTCGGATCATATGATTTTTATTTTGTACTCTGCAGAAAAATCTTACGTACAAGTACGAAGTAAACGATTACGCTTAGATTTAGCTCTCATAATTGTTAGAACGTTAATAGAGCCGAATAAAACTCTATCAGTGCAATTTGAGATAAAAGAACATCAAAGAACTAACTCAAACGAGATATAGAGATATTAAAGTGTAAATTTTTCAATCAAGTATCAGAACATTCTTAAACGTCTTAATTAGAACATTTTCTGTATAAGTAAAATAAAACCTATTGTCGGTAATTATTTAAATACGCAGCTTTAATTTGAGTTCATAATTTTTCCGTTGTGCAATAATAAACTCAAGACAAACGACAAGTCATCGCTTTAACTTTTTAAAAGAACAGTTTACGACGAGCTGCACTCTTCACTCCCGACGGCCGACTACATATTTTGCGGAAGCCGACAAGGCTTTCCTCGCTTAAATTCCTTTCCAATAAACATCTCCTTAAACAGCGACACTTCCCCTCCCCCAGCCGGTCAACGCTTCAGCGACTATCAAAGACTTCTCGAGGAATTCGCTCCAGATCGATCCTCCACAAAGAGCAGACGGTCGACTCGCAGCAGGCGAGTCCTGCCTCTGACTCGTGCACGCGCGTCCACCCCCGCGAAGGCACACGCGCGCGCCTCTCGGACTCACCCCCGTATAATGCGAGTATAGTCCGCGAAACTGGGTCGCAAGCGCCGCGCCGGCCAATCGATATATAGGATAACGAGCGAGACTGCAATTCGCGCTGGCTGGCATTTTTTCGGCCAGAGTTTCTCCGCTTCGTGCTCGCTTCGCCCTCCGCAGGTGGATTTTTATCGATTGTCTCGGATCGACGGCCGAGCAGTGCCAAGTGTTTTGCAACGCGCGCCGCGCTAAGAGTCGTCCCTCGGCGATTCCGCTTTCGCGGTGGCTGAAAATCGGATCCCGAAGCTAAGTTCGGTGCAAAAGCGTATCTTTGACTCATCCGCGGGAGATATCAGCTATCGTAGCAACCCACCGTCCGGCCGACGACAGTGACCGCACTGCTGGCGAACGAGTTTCCGTATTAGCGATCGAGGCTCGCGTCGATTCGCACCTAATCAGTGGCAATTGACAGCGAGAGAGCGCAGGAACGAGTCGCGATAAGGCATTTTCAGGAGCAGGGGGCGGAAAGCAGCAGACTCGCGCCGGCAGCAGCGGCGGCGGCGGCGGCGCAATCCTCGGCGATGACGTGGAAGCTCCGAGCGGAGCGCTTTCGCGTAAACAAAGGGCTCGTACCTTTGGCATCGCAGTCGACGCAGTACTTGTTGTCCTCGTCGCGAAGCATCTGCGTCAGGAGCGCCTGACACTTGTCCTGGATCTGCTTAGCGCGCTCCTTCTCCATCCGCGACATCTTTAGCCGATTTAGCTGCTTGCTACTAAAGCTGCTACTCTACTCCGCCGCCGAAGGGATCGGCTGGGTTAGCTCGTCGACGGGCGGACGGGTTCTTTAAAGACGCGCACGACGTCGAGCACTCGCACCGACTGGCTGCAGCCTTGTATGAGTACTGCCAGCCGCGCTCGGTTCGTTCTCTTTCTCTCTCTCTTTCCGGACGGCAGAGGCGGAACGAGCGAGCAGCGAAAGAGAAAGACGAGGCGCGGAGCTGTGTGCGGTGTGCGCGTGTGCGAGCGACGTACGTGTGCGCGACGCGGCTATGCTTATACTCGCTCCTCTCTTTCACTTGTTCCGAGAGAGCGAACCGAACGCCGTGGAAGCTCGCGCACTGAGCGAGAAGAGCAATGGCCACCCGTGACGACGGCGACGTATTATTTTCGCCCGTGTGGATGTGTGCGTGCTGCTTCGTCGCGCTTCGCCTACCGCTCGGCCGGCGGCGCGCGAGTTCTCCAAGACGGCCCGAGGGAAATGCGACGTCTTTGCACGCACGCGCGATTGAAGAAATGGACGTCCCCCCTGGGTTGGCTTTTTGCGATGGAAAATGAAACGTGTGGCTGAGTGGGTTGCAAGACTGGGCGCTTTGGGGGCTTTATGTGCGTGAATGACGCGAGGCTGTGTGGGAGGGAGTCAGGGAGAGGATAGGAAATGCTGGACTTGGATAGATTCCGCAAGGTGGCGAAGAGCTTGGGACGCTTCTTTTAATTTCTTTTTAATTTTGTTGAGTGGCTGGTTTCTCTGAATGGAATAATTTATGAGAGAACTTTGTTTCAAAATGAATGCTTGATAATTGTGTTTTATAATTTAGTAGGAAGATGTATTCAACTTCTTAAATAAATATTTTAAAATGCCACAATTATTTTTAATATTGATGCTTATTTCGTAGAATGTTTGCTACATCTAAGTGTTCATGTTCTGACCTCGTTTGAAAAAATACGTTAAATTTTAATTTTTTTAATACTTTAATTAAGTATCGTTTTACCTAACGCAATTAAAAGTATAGCTTCTGATATTAATATTTACGATATCAGTGATTAAATACAATAAATATACAAAATAACAAATTTAGTTTTTTAGTTTACATATTTAAGATTATATGCTAAGGCACCACCACTTATTAAATGCAATACTTAATTGTAAACAATGATAATAATTTTTGTTACAAGTTGTAATACAGATGTCGATATTATTTTAAAAATGAATAAGTTTTACATATTCATAGATAAAATATTTTTAAACCAACATACGTAACTATTTTAATATGAAAATTACACAGAAATAACGTCTAACTTTTTTCTCAATCGATATCCAACTTAAAATACGCGTAATTGCGCGAAAAATATTCGAGCCCGGAATCGAATTCCCACCAAGTTCGATGACCTACTTTTCGTCAGATAACTAAACAGCTGTTCTACCGCTGATATTGTGTTCGAATGTTCGCGCCTTGCTGTTGCTGGCCCCTGCTGTGCCGCGCAAAGTTGCACACGCGCAATGCCGCGTTTTCTTTACCTACACAGACCTAGGTATTGCTGCATCCTGCATGCTGCATCAAAAACAATCGAAATACTCATACTTCACACAAGCGTATCAAGCAACGAAACTGCGCATGCGCTACTTGTCTTATCATTTGTTTTTTCTCTCCCGGTCTCCAATCAGCGCTCTGAAATCCCTTCCCTAACCGCTCTTCCATTTGAAGTCTTCATATGTGTTCGGGATTGAGCAGTATAGGTGCGTTCCAACTTGGATAGGATGTGTATATATATGTTAAAAAATGCCGTGGCGCGCATCAACACGACTCTGGTGGTGAGAAGGAAAAGAGACGATGACGAGCGGAGCGAGAGAAGAGAGCATCTCGAAGTAATCCCTGTTTCTGCAGCAGATTGTCCTCTTTATCGGAATTAATAACTGAAATCTCGCCTCTACCAACGAACAGATCGTCCGAAGGGCTCACGGACGTCGTCCAGAGGAAGCTGGAAGCTCGGCGACTACGTGGATTCACGGCATCTGCTGTCAAATTCGAGGAAACCCTAAGGAGAGTGGAGATGTGTCGGCGGCATCGCCGAAGCCAGTTGGAAATTAACCAGGGAGGCTCCAGACGTTGGTGCTTCTTGGACACCGACGCGCACTTTTGACGACCGAGATTTAACTTGTGTAGTCGTCCTGTAACCTTGCTGAACAGATAGAGTAGTAGGAGAAGGTTCGGCCTGTGTTTTGTTGTGATGTCAACTGTTATGGGTTTCTTTTTCGACCAACTGAAGTCGTTGGATTCAAATCCCAGTGATTAGAATTTGGACAATGTAAAAAAACCTGTTTTGGAATTATTTATAGTTGAGGAAGATATGCTTATTTGCTGATTTTTGTGCTTCAAAGAAATTTTTCTAAAAGATAATATTTTATAAACACTAAAACATGCTCAGGAGGATAAATATCAGTTCAGAGTTAATTAAATTAGGTTTATTATTCATTCTCAATTATATGTTAGATCTTTGTCAGACTTAAAGGTTATCTTTAAGATGTAAAAAGTCATGTATTAATGTTTTATATGTAAATTGTAAATTTTTTAATTATACATAAAATTTATCTTAATTATCTGTAAAGATATTTGTAAGAAAAAATCTACATAAGTATTTAGTAGTGAGTGAAAATGAGTGCGAACAACAGTGCATCAGAGGGAGGACAGGAGAAGAATCTCCCGGAGACGACAGTGCAAACTGTTCCCCAAAATCTAACTACTATACAAAACATACAGACTGTACAAAGTATACAAAATGTTCAAAATCCGGTGTCAAGTAACATACAGACTATTCAAACTGCGCAAACAGTTACTGGACAAGCTGCTACTTTGGTGGGGAAGTCAATATCTTTGGAATTAAATTCAAAGCTTCTTATGAAGCCATCCATTCCATCCAGTATTGGTACTTCTTCAGAAAACAAAATTACAGCTGGAACTGTAAGTATTTTTTTAATAAAATCAATAATTTAATTAAAAAGCCAACTATTAATTGTACTGTTGAATTTATAGTTCTGTCCAGTTGGTTCAACGGTTCGAATTATTGCACCAAGTATGAGCTTGAGTGCAATAGAACGTCCATCTCAAACTCAAGTTCAACAGACTTCTCAACAAACACAACAAATTGTAACGAGTATACCGTCAACATATCATGTACCTCGAGGACCTGCGGCCGTTGCAAATATATCTACTCCAAGAGCTACTGTTGCTACTCCACTTGTAAGGGCCATTAGTACTGGCCAGCCAATACCTATTTCCCGAACTGGGTAATTATGCAATTAAAATTTTTAAAGTTTCTTACATATTACTCTTTTTTCTAACTTGATTCTACTGATTCATTTTTACATTTTAGTTTTATAGTATTTTGTTAAGAAAAATATACATAAAAAATTTACTATTTTTTTTACATTATATTAAAAAATAAAAAAGCAAAAAATTGAAAATTTTCAAAAAAGTGTTAAGAATATGTGTTATTAAGAGAGTGTCAACGTCAACTTTTACCGATCGAGTGCCTTTAGACAAAATATTTGTTTATAAAAAATACATGTTCTATTATTTGCTAAAATAACAAAGGTACTTTATAATATTACTTAGCTTTTATAATAAGAGAATTCTGGGAAAAGTTTGAAGGATATATTTTAAGTTATATGCAGATAAAAGTGTTACAAAGATTCTGACACTCGCAATATATAGGTATTATTTCATAATCAGTGAACTACGCTCATTTGCACATAAGTTAAAATATCTCTTTGAAACTTTAAACACACTTTTTATTACAAAAGCTAAGTAATCCGTACATTTTTTTAACCAATTAATGAATACTTATTAATATTTATAATCGCTCGGTCGGTAAAAATTAGCTTTAAATTCCCTTTAGGGAGGTCTGGTAAAAAACTGTGATCTCATTTCGCGCTTTACTTTTACATGCATATTTTTAGCTTTAGATATTTACTTTTGCCTATGAATAACAAATCTAAATTATTAAATTCGAAAGTATAAAGTTACTTACAAACGTTATGATTTAATACAAAATATTTTACTTTTTGAAAGTTATTAAATGAACTTTTTTTGAATCACTCGTTTACTTTTTTAAGTTTATAAAAAAAATACAAAAATTTTATTTCTAATTCTAAATTCAATATATTTAAGCGGTTAATTATTTTACTGAGCAATTTTTAAATAAATTAATTTTCATTTATTTAAATCTATGTACTTGCGTGTGTGTTTACTTGCGTGCACCTAGTAAATCTTCTTCATCTTCGAGGCGCCATCAACATCCAACACTTGTTGAACATTTAACACCGAAGACAACTGCACCATATAACCGCGTTAATGTTATTAATTATTGTAAATCTAAACGAAAATCTAAGATAAAAACTTGGTAATTACATTTTTTTTTAATTTTTTTTATTTACACTGTGCTGTCTTAAAACTTTTTGTGTTTAATTGTATTTATACAATGATCAGTGTAAAACTAATTTATTACAAAGTAGTCATGTAATGTTTTTGGTGATGGACTGTTTATAAGTATTTGTCAAACAAAAATATTTTTTTAAGGCATTAAATTTTAATTCTACCTTAAAAGTGTGCAAATAAATTATTCAATTTTAAAATGTGTTTAGAAAGTTTGCTGATAATAGCCAAAAAATTTCATTAACGTTGTGTTTGAAATTATTTATGTTCTTAATTGTAATAAAGTATCAATATTTTGCCAATACTTAAAAAGTGAAAGACTAAAAAATCCACTTATACTTTAAAGTTTCTTCAAAATACTAATTCCGTTCTGATCTAGTGCTAGTACGACGGTTTCGAATGCTCAGTGGCAACCGAAGACATCGGTAGTATATGCGCAGCCCCAACGTAATCCGGTGTCAGTGGTGAATCGTCCAGCAGCGCGTCCCGTAGCAACGGCCGTCTATGCGAGTCAGCCTCAACCGCAGCCTCAGCCGCAACAGCAGCCTCGCCTCGTTAGTCCGGGCCAAGTAAACGTGGGCAGATCGGTGCAAGCTACCGTCGTGACGGCAACCCCGTCGCGGCTTATCGCCCCGGTGCTTCAGGCACAGAACAACATCACGCGGCTGCCTGTGCCTACTAGGCCGGCGACGCCACAGGTTGTCACTAGCATACCTCAGGCTTCGCAAGCCGCGAGACCGGTCGCTCAGTCGATACAAGTCAGCGTTAGTATTGAGATTTTGCTTTTTCTAAGTGTATAGCATGATTGTTTTTAATTAAAAATTTTGGAATTTCTTATTGCAGCCTAATCAAACGAGTAGACCTTTGACTACTGCACCTATAAATCGCATTGCTGTGACGGCACCGGTTATAGGACAACCAAATAGAATAGCTGCAGTCACTTCTGTACAGACAACGGTTGGTAGACAGTTGACCATTAACACTGCCGCTGGTACATCCACTGGTACTGTTAGTCGTATCGTTATTCCACAACAAGCTGTAAGTATATTTGTTGTTTGTAATGCTTTTTGAATAACAGCTTGAATTAAATTTCAATTATTCTTTCAGTTACAACAGCAACAACAGCAACAACAGACGCAGCAGCAACAAGGGACACCGCGGGTACTGCAAACTGTTACACCGTTAGCGAACTTTAGTCAGGTATCAAGGGTAATTGCGACAACATCGACAAACGCTGGCGCAGCTAATGTAACTCGAGTAGCACAGACTGGCCCCACGTCGGTCGCTCGGATCACCGGTATGTCTTTGCATCCTTTGCCGCTGACGCCAGCTCGGGCTACGCCAACACCTCTCAAAGTCACGGCTCAAACTCCGAACATCCAAACGGTTCAATTGAAACAGACAACTACGACAATGCAGTCGCAACCCCCAACGCAGCCACAGCAGCAAGCTACAACGCTGCAGAGAGCCATTCCTGCAGTAAATAGTTCGAGTGCAGGGTCTGTCAGTGCAGTAAGTCAACAGGCGACTCAAGTGCAGGGAGGACAATACTTGCATCCTCCGCAAACTACGTATTACTCGATTGACGCTTCAGGTAAGGTGTATGCTTTAAAATGTTACTTTTTTTTTTTTTTTTTTTTTTTTTTTGATAAAAGCACTTTTTATATGCCTATCAATAAAATTTAAAAATCTATACAGGTACCTATTCGCAATATCGTCAAACCTCAGTACAGCCAGTTAGGTTATTAGTAGAACAAGGATTTGAAGAACCACTTGGTAAACCTAATGCCTCTCCTAGGCCCAGTATATTGAGGAAAAGGGAACATGATTCCTCTTCTCCAGCAAAAGGTAAAATCCATATTTTTAATCAAATCAACAATTTCTTTTTTAAATAAATATTTTACTTAAAATTTTTAATTTAATTCTAGGTGTAGTGAAAAATTTAGTTCCTGTATTAGCTTCTCTTCCCGCGGTGTCATCTAGTCCACCTGGCTCACCAAAGCATGATAGGGACGGCGGCGGTAATCAAAGTTCAGGCTCGACAACTGTTTCAGCGACATCTTCGCCAGGACTTGACGAAGAACCTGAACAGTCGAGAATTACCATTAATCAGACAGTGGAGATGTCGCCTCGTAAAAAACCGCGGAAGCAGCAGTTAACAGGAGTTGAATTGACCGAATCAAGGTGCACTGAAGAGGAGATGCAATTCATTACAGAAGAAAAAATAAAGAAAGAAGTTAAAGAGGAAATTAAGGATAAATATATGGAAAGGAAGCAAAATTCAAATCTGCAGCAGGAACTAAGACCACCTCAGCCTCCACCTGTTCGGTCAAAGCCGACCCCTAGTTTGTTAGGTAAATTCAAATATCATAAAAATTTTCTTCATGTCTTTTTGTAAAAAAATGTTAACAACAATTTTTTTTATATTTTAGGACCAAATTGGAAAAACAGAATAGGCTCAACTAGATTGCATCATTACAGGCGTCCAAGTGATGTAAGACCTCGGGAAGAAAGAAGACCAACTGTTAACGAGCTTGCACAGCAAAAACAAGTTTTACAGAAAGTAAATGGATGGAAGGTTGTTCATTTAACGACGCAAATGAATGATCTTGCAGATATTGAAAGATCGGTAAGAACTTAATTTTACTTGAAAATTAAAAAATTTTTTTAAATATTTTTGGAATAAAAATTTTAAAATTGTTCTCCCTTGTTCTTTAGGTTCATGAAAAACTAAAAGCTACGTTAACATTGTTGGAATCCCAGAAAGTTAAAGGCAAACCAGATCCTAATTTAGAGAGGGCAAATGAACTCATAAAAGGAAATATGCAAAGGAGTAGTTTGATAAGTGAAGGAATGACTGAAGCGGGGGTACAACTTAATGCAATTTTTCAACATAAAGTTCATGTAACAGACTTGCTACAACGCTGCGGTAATAAAAGGTCGCAAAAAAAGAGAGACAAGTGAATTACAGTGTGAAAAATCAAAATCTGTTTAAAGAAAGACTATAATATAAATAAATGTGCGAATTTTGAAAATATGTTATTTTTATTAAAATTATATGATGAAAATAAAGAAAAAAGTTTCAAATTTAAAAAATGATTAAAATGCTTTTATATTTTTTAATAACCAACTTACTCCTGTATAAATAGAAAATGTTTCTAGTATATAAAAAGAAAATTTTAATTAAAATATTAAGTAGGATTGATGGAAAAGAAATAAATATTGTTATATTATGAACTTGAATTTATTTTCCTCATTGGCATTCCAAGAATATTTTTCATATTTGTATTTCATATTAGTATATTTAAATTATTTATTATCAAATCAGACTATCAAGTATCAGGTAGGCTTTCCCTAGTTTTTCAACCACTTTCTGCCGCTGATAAAAGTACTACGAAATAATTTTTGAAAAACATGTAATTTAATTTACAAAAATCTAGCAACTGTTCTTATCATCATAAAAAGATGTGATATTTAATGTCGATTGATGAAAATATCTACAAGACATTTGCAACATCGATCACATACTTTTATAGAGTTAAACTCGTGCGTTTTCTCACTTATGAAATTCAATTACTTAAACGAAACTTTGATTTTCCTAAAATCTTAAAAGATATGCTAAATGCTTAAAATATAAAACTAGTGTACTTATTTGTACGAAGCATTATACATAAGTAAAAATTTATTTGTCCAAAAATTAAGTTTATGGATTTCTTTAATGCTTATCTAAAGCTTTTGTTTGACATGTCGCACATTTCTTTTCATGCCTATAAAAATCTGTTGTAAAATAGTTTAAAGCTTTTGCATTTGTTTATTTTAATTTTTTCTTTCTTTTTTTTATAAAAGTCAAAGTGAAGAGTTAGTGTGTAAATATATATATATTTTAGTATCAATATTTTCCTCTTTAATAGAGAAGCATGGACGTTTTTTTCTGATTTAAGGCTTCTATTTTACATGTGCGCTGATTTTATGAATACTTTTAAAAGTCTATTCTTAGCACACTTGAAGGCTTTTGCTTATTTTTTTTTATCAAAATTGAGTGTTCAATTACCGTAATGCTTTGTGTTCAGTGCGACAATTATTATTACTTACACATCGTTGATTAGAATTAATTACTTATTTTTGTGCAAAACAACTTTTTAATATCACATAATTACGTTCATAAAATTAATTAACTTTTTTTTATACATAAATAAATCAAAATATCACGAGCATATTTATCTTTATCCACGTACGCAGCGTTTCATATTGCTTTGAACAATAGTGTTAAATATATCTCTTTACAATTCATAATCAATACCGAACGAAATTTGTATTTCAATGTTTGTATTCGAAAACTTTTTTGCATACATATGCACAGATTTAAGTTTTATGCAAAACGTCAAAACTTGTCATACTCTTATAAAATTTCTGTACAAAGAAAGTCTCGAGATTAGAAAAAATTGACATGATTTACGAATCTTAAATAGACGTTTACATTGTCAAGAGTGAACAATCAAATTTAAGCTTAGATTCGTAGTGAGTAAGAACATTGTAAATACATAAGAATAATATCGTGTGTATATATATAAAAGAAAGAAAAACGCAGCGGTATACGGATTAAAATGTTTTTTTGTACAAATACATCGGCATATAAGTTTTGTAATAACAATATAACAGTTAATATACTTTAAGATTTATCCATTGTAATGATTGCAGCGGCGTTATACATTATTTCTGCAATTATGCTCATAGACAATCCGACTCTTTTTCGCTAAAATAAGGAACTATGGCGCGTGACTTCTTAGCCGAAGTAACGTCCAAGTATGCTTTTGCCTGCTTACATTAACGTCGAACTTACTTTGGCTTAGAAGCTTTTTTGGGATATAATCTCATACTCTATGTCAAGCATTGACAAGAGTAAAGTAGATTTCTCTTTGGTCCCTGAACCTAAGACTTGTACGTATACTTAGCACCTTATAATCGTTGTATTATAGGTGAAAATTGCTAAAAAATTTAATGAATATTCAAAATTTATTTTTATTATTTAAAAATATTTGCTCTTTGCAGATTAAAAGATTATGAATATATAAGCAATATATTTACATAAACGTGCAAAAATAAAATACCTTCAGATACTTTATAAAACGAAAATGAAAAAAATATGCATATTTATTATTCTACGTATCAAGTTTTATAAATTCTAAATATTTAAATTTTTAATTAAATAACTTTTGCAATTTTCACCTACGTATTCCGACCGCAAAGGAATATAAATCTTGTAAAATATAGAAAAGGATTAGATCATTGTTTTTTCGTTTGCACAACAGTGTTTACATAAGTATATCTAAATGCTTTTACATTAAAAACTTGAATTAAAGATATCTAAAATACTATTAATATTTGTTTTATGCGTATTTTCAAATTTTTGTAAGTACAAACTTCGTAATAAGGGTTTCAACTCAATAAAATATTCAACTGAAAATATAGATCAGGCATGGTTTACTGAAATTTGCATAATGATCCTCGAGTAAACAAAACAGTCGATTTTCTAGTTCAAACTGTTAAATCGATAACGCTTAATTTTATTTGAGTTCAGTAAATTTTAATAATCATTACTTTATGTTTACTAAAACAATTTACACTAAACAATGTAATTTTGAATTTCTGGTTTCATATAAATAAATATAACGTATTGCATATTCATACAAATAATAATAAATAAACGAAATAACTAAAAGAAGTAAAATTAATTGATTGAAAATACTTATTGCCTGAAAAGAATTTGCAAATTTAAAAAATACGTTTTAAAATCGAATGAACACTTATAATTTTAGTATTATACAAATAATAATAATAATAGTTTTAAAATATATCGTTTAAAAATATACTCTTGTACAAATCTCTGCTTTAAAGAATTAAAAAATTTTCTTATGTAGAAGCAATAATTAATTAAAATGCGATTTCACGGAACATTAAACCTAATCTTTTTCCATATTTATTTGCGGTCGAATGAAAATTGTTCTCAAAGTACTTTATGATTGACAATTTGAAATACTATTAATAGAAGGTTCAGGGAAATTTTGCGTTGTGCATGTACTATAAAATAAATTAGACTTCGCGTGCGTTTAGTATTTTGTAAATCAATACAAGCTGAATACCCGACAGCATGCTTGAATACGTTTGTGAATTGATTTTGCATTTGCTAATTATAAACATGATTGCGTACACGTTATGCATTGATTATTCGGTAATTAGCGATTTATCAGAATTATACTAGTTTCAGCATATTTTTATTACATAAATAATTTAGGCAAAAACATGTATAAAGTTTCATAGATCATTTAAAGGCTGAGATTTATCGTTTTACAAATTATAATAGTCATCTTAAGTGTTTCGACGTGAGATTTTTTCAAAATTTATATGTAATTTTTTTCAATTTCATCGACAGTATAGACGATTATAGTTTACGTAACATCCTAAATAGTTTCTTATGTCTTCCTCGCTAATTTCTAAGGCCAAAGTACTCACATATCTACTCGGTTTACTCCATATTTTTCAATTCTATTCTCACACAGTCTTTTAAGGCTTTTATGACAAAAATTCCTTCCGACGCTAAAATATAGACTCTTTAATAATTTTATTGCGCAACTCTTACTGAGCATTTATAGAATACTTATATCGGTTTGTCGTGAAGCAACGTAAAACATAGAATTAAAACTTTGAAAAAAGAAGAAAACAATGATGCAAGATCGTTTCTAATACTATAAAGTTTGTAAAAATCTTAATGCAAAAATATCATTGGATGAAACCGCTAATTCGTTCATACCTCAAGAGCGCTTTTGGGCCCATTTCATATCGTCATCTCTAGGTTTACAGCCCGTAAATCTCTCAATGGCGCACTCTAAGAAGTACCAGAAATGCAATTTTTCTAAAGGCCAATTCAACCAGCCAGTTGTTATACAAAAATATGTCTCGTGGGGCGCGACATGATGAACTCTGTGATGTCGTCTCGGTAAGATTATTCGGTGCTCCTGTAGCCAAACGACGAATGGTGGCAGTCCAAAGTAAGTATGAGACCATTTGTGAATCTGTAAAATTTAATTATGTTTGTTAACTGTATCGTCATTTACGATCTAAAAGCAAGCCAAGTTGTAAGGCTACTAAAGGAAAATATAATTTTTCAAATACTTACTTGATTAGTTAATGCTACAAAAATTGTAAGTTGATACCAAAAACAAATCCAGAAAAACTTATTCTGAACTACTACCTCCGGTAAGTAAAGAAAATCCCATGTCAACTTGCATAGAACTGGTATGGTAACTGCAAAAGTGTCACCATTTGTTTCTATGAAATCATGTCTTGTAATACTTGTTGGATCTATATGATGTTCTCGAAAAGGCCTCAAAAAATTCTAAAATGAAATTCACAAATTTGTTAATTGATATCTTTTTTAGACTAAATTGATTTATTATGGTTGT
This sequence comes from Ormyrus thymus, assembly GCA_035582935.1. Taxonomy (NCBI): domain Eukaryota; kingdom Metazoa; phylum Arthropoda; class Insecta; order Hymenoptera; family Ormyridae; genus Ormyrus; species Ormyrus thymus. Next base: position 3,661,791 of record JAWWEM010000044.1, on the reverse strand, counting down.
GGTAAAAGAAAGGTAAGAAAGATAAAGAATATAATTTATCTGTTTGTTTGATATTAAATTACCTTTCCTATTATTGGTAAGTCAATCGATCCCCATGTATCTGCTGCCCAATGAGCAAAGCCAGAAAGAAAATCAGCAGTAATAATTCCACATAGTGCTCCAATAATTATCATGGTCAAATTTTCTAATTTTATCCGAATAAGTATGAATAGTAAGTTGATTGACATGAGAGTTAGGCAAATAGATACACAGATAAGTTCTTGTATTCTTTTACCTTAAAAGTAAAGGAAATTAAAGTAGAAAATTTCACTCATAAATAAAAATAAAAATTTGCTATTCTTTCCTTTACCTCTACTATATAAACTTGCTAATTCTTGAGCACCTTTATGATTTGGACCCCACCTTGGTTTTGTTCCATCATCTGCTGAGTTGGGTACCGAATTAGCATTGGGATCATCCTCCAGCATGGAATTTTCATAAATTTGTTGTTCAGTTTTTACAGGAGCCAAAAGATTGTTCGCCATGGTACAAGCTGCCGAAGCAGCTTGACTTAAATGTGGCATTGCAGATGCTTCCATATTAGATATATTCATATATATATATACAGTCTTGAGATTATTAATATAAATGAATAGCCTTTTGATTGGATATATTAGTTTTTCTCAATATAGAAATCACAGAAGTTATAAAACCTGTTAGAAAATTTCAGAGGTTTTAAAATTCCTCAACCATCTGCATACTTTTCCATCTGAGTAAAAGTAAACGCGCTTCGTGCGCGTCTTACTAGGTACTAGGCTTGGATCTGAATTCTGAAAACTGTCCCTTCCTTATTTATATCTGCTGCCGGTGTAACAACTGATGGATTCACCAGTATAATTGACGTAAGTGTAAAAAAGCAGTTCTTGTATATAGAATCTACGGTCTTCATCCTGTTTAAAAGAGGATCAGCCCAATAAATTTCGTTGTCACATTCGCAATCTGTTTTTGTCAAAGGAACTCAAACAATCTTGTCCATGAAGTTCTTTATCTAGTCGTTACTTCACTCAACACTTCAAGCCCAGGTTTTGCATTTGTATGATCTGAAATGAAAAATTGACTATTTTAGTTTAAATCCTAGACATAATTTTGCCAATTAAGAAAGATTATGAGTTGAACATAAAATTGCAAAGAATGAAAGAACTGTAAACTACTTTTAAATGAAGATATCAATCATAATCAGTTGTGCACAGTTCATTCACCTACTAAATGATACAATGAAGGCAAGTTTAAACTGGATAAAAGTCCAGTTTTCTAACTGGAAGCTAACTACAATTGACCACAAAATTCTCCAAGACACACTTTAAAACATTATTTTGTGCAATTTTCAATTATTCAGCAATTATGTCATTAAAATCAAATCGGTATACTTCATATTTAAAAATAACCAATTTTAAATTGCAAATTGGAAGTAAAACAATTTACTGAATAAATACTAGATAAATTGACGAACGAAATGTTAAAAAAAACATTGATCCGCATATCGAAAAATTTCTATAAATATCGTTTTTAAATAGTTCGGCGTGAGAGAATTTCGCAATTTTACGCTAACGCGTGAAATTCCTTGGTCTCATCAATGAAGGCGGCACTCGAATTTAGAGGCCAATAATTCACTTCTTAAGCGCCTAAAACAATAAAATCGTCGGCCTCGCGGCTCTCGGTATAACAGTCCATTGAAATCGCGAAACTTTATGTTATTAATTTAAATGATATAATCCCACATCCTACTTAAAAACACGCGCACCACACGTAACCATTATACTGCACAGCTTCGAACTCGACTGACTGAGCGCATGAAGAAAAAAGCTAGTTCTGTCTGCTCCGAATCGCCAAAGAGCGAACGAGGAAGACGAGATTCGACCGGCTTTTTTTTAAAAGGCATCTGTTTCGCCGAAAGCAGCGCAGAAAGAGATGGAGAATCGCAGACGTGACACCTGCTCTCTCTCTCTTTCTCGAGCAGTCTTTAACAAAGAAAACGAGAGATAAGAATTGCTGAGTGAAAACCAAACTTTAAATAGTTGATCGAGCGATAAGACATTCGTCGTCTTAGTACCATCGTAATTCACATCTTTCAAGGCGATGACGAGAGGACGATTGACTATTTACTCGCACGGAGCTCATCACACGCGATATGTCAATTGTAACGTAATTTGCACGAGTAGCAGACGATCCAGAGAGTGAAAGTATTATAGATGTTCCACGCGCTCGAGCTTTTCCCCAAGAGCGAGAGCAACAGGAGAACGTGAAAGGGGTACGAGAGCGAGGCCGCAGCTAAAGCAATGCACATTCACGTCGCGAGTAGCCGAGCAAGAGAGAAGAGATAGAGAGAGAGAGAGAGAGAGAATGACAGAACTCTCGGCGGGGATAAAAATAAATATGACAGAAAAGAATCGCCGCTGACGAAGCCCCCAGCCATTAGCACATCGTCGCGCGAAGGTAAAGCTAGCGGGCGCCGTCAAATCGATGGTGTTGTACGCGCGGTTCCGCACACACTTACCTATTACCCGCATCAGCAGCGGCAGCAGCAGCAAGGCTCGCGCCGGCGAGAGCGGCGACGGCGGCGGAGGCAGCGGCGCAGACTGTTCTATCTCGCGAATCTAAATCGGACTTGGAAATATGTGGCTCTCCGAGGCAGCGAGTGTATAAACTGCGCGCGCGAGGAGGAGCAGTGCTGTTGTGCGGCCCCGCGGCAGCGACACTTCGCCGAGACAGAGAGAGCCTCGCCTTACGTCGCCTCGTCACGATGGTTACCTCCCCCCTCCCGCCCTTTCTCTCGGGCGATCGCGCCGCTGCTCTGTGGGAGGTGCACGTGGTTCAGGGCTGCGTGTCTAAACCCCTTTTGCACCCCCTTCACCCCCCCGCCCCCTTCTCGAGCCTTATGGCTTTTCTGAATGGGGTTATTGCGGAGCTGCTAAGACCCTTCCCGACTTTCGACAATGCACAGGAATGCGAATCTGATTTTCACCTTGCTGGCTTCTATCTGATGGAGCCGCTTCGATTCAGATAAGAGGTGCTTCCAAGTCTTGCTAGCTGCTGCAGCTGATTTATTGAAGGTTTCGCTGCACTGCTAATAGATCGATGTTTGTGAAGACAATGAAAAGATTTTTATTATGCAGATGTGCCGTTAAGTTTTTGACTCGAGTACTTCTTTTCATTTAATAATTGGATTTGGCTTTTTGAGAGTACCTTAAGCCATGACCAAGTATCGAGTATTGTTAAAGTACACTTTAAGTTATTTAACGGCTTTATTAATAACTGTTGGCGAAACTGTTTTTTTTTCTGTTAAGAATATAACGTACTTCTCTCGTTGATATTTTTTGCTCAGAGAAACTGGATGCTACAAAGTGTACTTTTAAGCTTCTTCGAGAAGCAAATACTAATTGAATTGAGAACTATGAAAATTTTAGTGCCTCATTAATTTTTTTAATGCTCTTTAGATAAAAGACACTCCTTCATTATTTTTATGGTATTGTGTTACTTTTAAGTAGTTTGAATTTTCATGCTCGATAAATTTAATTAATTTAATATATTATTTTAATATTTTAATATATGATTGCTTTTTGAATAAAACTTCTACAGACATGGTCCTAATTGGAGATTTAGCCCTTGAAACAAACAAGCAGACTGCTCTCAACTTTATTATTATCTCTGGTTTATTTATTTAGTTGAAAAATCACAATATAACATTTTCAAAATGTCCAAAACACTATAATAATTCAGAATGAGCAAAGCTTAAATCTTACAAAATTGAAGTCCGCACGAACTTTTCTATGTAAATTCTATAGAATTACGTAAAAGCAGGTAAAAACAGAGTTTAACATTTTCCAAATTGCAGTTTCGCTTTTGCTGGACGTTCTGCGACGGCCACGCTTTTTTTTTAATATTTATATTATAATGGCATTATTGATCATTCGTGCGATTTACATGCAGTTGATATAAACTTTCAAAACTAATCGTAAACAAAGTTAATTTTTTATAAGGCAAATGTAATTGCACGCTAAGTAATAATTATTTGCAGAATTAAAAAGAATTGTTGTAACATAAAAAATAAAAGCATCATTTTCAGAATTTCCAAAATGTACGTCGACAATATCAGATATAATTAACATATTTTCTTTATAACTAATAATAAAAGAAATGAAAGATTATCTACTATGAGTTACTACATAATTTACGTATAAGACATTTTTAAAGCAAAACTTAGTGCTTGTTATTACACATTCGTCGAGTCTGCTTTTTAGGTTTATTACTCCCATTTATTTGTTGCCTTTATTTTCCGTTTTTTGTAACCTGATTCTTGCACTACTTCTTTTTTCCGTGTAATCTTATTTAACAGAAAGTTTTATTTTTTTTTTCTAATCCTAAAAACTATTAATTTAAAAAACCACTACTAAACTGTTTAGTTGTTATACTTAATCAAGCTAGAATTGAAAATTGCCATTTTACTATAATCGTACAGTGCGATAAGATTTGAAATCATTGCACATATTCTTTACCGCGAACACATCATTGAATCATCGAAGGCGCGTGCTTATATTTATGAGACATCATCGGTTATTTTTAATAAATAGATATTTAAAGCTTTATTTACCAACTTACTTTAATGGCGATTAGAAATAATTATTCGCCAAAACCGTTAAAGTTTCTCAGTAAAGCTTGTAAGTCTAATCCTTCTTTCTTTAATATTCTACTCATAAATTTACGATGCGTTAATGCACGCGGACATACAAAAAATAGCAAGTTATTTGTCGCATCATTTCAAAGATACAGAATTTGATGACGCTGTAAAAAAGTATGTGTCACTAATCTAAATTAACAAAAGTATTTTTAATAAATATTTTTTATACATGCACTTGTATAGCATGCATATTTCTTTTTTTAAAGCTGTAAACTTTAAGTTTTGAGTATTAATTGGCAAGTTTTTAATTAAGAGTCTTTTCAATTGCAGGTTTTTCCTTTGCCGGATAATAACAGCAATTTTTGCAAAACAAATACTACGAAAAGATGTACTTGCCACGCCTCCTTTGTGTCTTTTTTAGATATCGTTTATTTTCATCTATCTGATATGGGTACACGAAAATGCTCTAAGGGCAGCTTATTAAGGAATCGTCCTATACGAATCTTCTCGTAATCAAATTTATGACATTTCAATGATAACGATTATTTATTTTTAATATTGAGTATATCGATTATACCCTTAAATAAACAGTCGATTTAAAGGAAACCTACCGCCACTTTAAAGAAATTTCTAAAAGTTTATCATGAAATGTAAACGCGTAAAGATTTTAAAAAAGGTAAACTAAAAAGGTCGTCGTTAAAGGAGCGTACAGTCATTGCAAACACAGGAAGTTAAGAGAGAGTAAACACGACTAATAAAGCTAAAATTGCCAGTTACATTAGCGTTTTTCATCTAAAATATTCACCGTAATTGCCTCTTTAAAGCATTCATTAATTACGAACATGCGTTCCATGAAGTATCAACCTAAAGTAAATTTAAACTATTTCGTTAAATAACAATCCAATAATTATCATTAGTGCATTAAAACAAATGTCGACGCGTCACGAAAACACGTCGCTCCTACACTTCCTGAAACCCCAACTCAGGGATAAAGAGAAAAGACGGCTCGCTCATCGAAATACAAAGTCCAGCGCGCAAATAATCGAAACCGCGGCGCGCACGTCCGCGGCGACGGCGAACACTGTCCCCCGCCGGC
>JAWWEM010000044.1:3616122-3638311 GCA_035582935.1 Ormyrus thymus | reverse complement strand
AAAGAATAAGTTAAATTTTATATTGATATAATTGTGTATGAGAATGACAAAGATTTATTAACTTCTAATAAATTTATATTACTTCATTAAAATGCAGTTAATGATAAAGAATATTTTTTCAGAACATGTAAAATATTCATTAGAGTTCCTAAAAATTTTTGGTTTTAATAAAACCTTCAATCTTACATTTAATTAGAGCTGTAATCTTTTAGGAATTTAGCTTGACATACTTAATCTTCGAAATTAATGAATGACTCCTCTTTTATTTATTACTTATTTGAATTTCACATTTACCATTTCAAAATTCTATTTCATTTAAAAAGACGCGCGCAACGTAACGGAACATTCGTACAATAGGTTATGTGTGCTTCATTTCGCAAACAAGCCTGTTGCATAAACTTTAATGAGTTTAAACAAAAAAAAAATTAAAATAATAGATTAATTATTAAAAATATTTGTAATTGGTAGCATTTTTTAATGTTTAACGTTTAAAAGTATTGAGTTTATTTGCTTATAAGCTACGGGCAAATCATTTTCCGTTGTCCTCAGCAAATTGCGTGCACTCCATTCCACATTCCGCCGCGTCCAAGCAGCACAAAAGCACACAGATAAACACTTTGCTGCATCTGTATGGTTGGTATTATGTAGGTATTACGCGTAGCGTTACACGAGAATCGAGCGCAGAAGCAAGAGGTGTCCGTCGTGCGCCGCGAAGACGAGGCGTGAATAATAATATGTAGATCGCTCGCAGAGTTTATTTTTCTAAAAAGCTCGTAGCTCGACAGTCTCCGAGAGTGCTCGTATATTTTCGTCGTCTGCAGTAACCCGTCGCGGTGAATATTTTACGGTACGTCTCGCCCAAGTGTTTTGGCGGAGGCCTTCGCGCACCGAGGAGGAGTAGAAGAAGAAGAAGAACGGGAAGAAGAATCGCGCCGATGGGGCTTTCTCACTGCGCTTTTATTGCGATATCCGATATGCAGTCGGTCGACCCCCGGAGATAAATCGAGCGAATTCACTTAGATGAGCCTGCAGGATAGTCTGTTCATCGAGGACGCCGAGGAGGACGTGAAGGAGTTCCTCAAGAACGAGGCGCGTAAGAGGTGAGGCGCCTTTTTCTCTGTCTTCTCTCTCGAAGATTTTTCTCGCAGCTGCCTCAAGAATGCTGAATTTTTCATGCTGACTTAACCTTATAGCCGTTTGTTTATTGACTTTACGGTCGAGTTTTGGGCGATTTCGCAATTTTTTTCGTCTTTCGAATCTGGAGTAGATTGGTCAGTCAACTCTTCGCCTAATTGCTATTTTTCCCCTTGTTTTTCCTAAATACTAAGCATTTTTGGGCACCCTGTTTTGATAATCGTTTCTGGACTTTTTATAGAATTTAATGCTGAGGAAAAGTTAAGTGTTAGGTAAACAATAACACTGAGTTTAAAGCATCATTATTTAAAACAAAAATTTCTTCCAAGATATCACTTTTAAAAAAAGAATATAAAGAATTGAAATTTAAATGTGAAACTATATACATCATATATATTTTACATAAATTAGTAGTAAAACATTAATGAAATAAAAATTAATATTAATATAATATTAAAATATTTAATGGAAAAAAATTTTTTCTTTTATTAATAAATTTAAGAAAAGTAATACGTACTCATATAAATAATTGAGTTCAAATAACTTTTAGTACTCAAACATTTACACTCTGCAAGTGCAAAACACAAATTCTAAAGAATTGATACGTAATCGTATTCTCAAGTTTCAATGATTATAAAGTAGCATTCTTAAGATACTAATTTTAACCAGGTTGCCTAATTCGAGGCATTTAATTCAGTAAAAAAAATTGATAGTTGCAAATATATTTAAATTTAATACTACTATATTATATTATAAAAAATAAATATTATTATACAATATTTCTAATTAATTTAATTAACAAGTGTTGATGTTTCTTTGTAAAAAGGATTTCTAAAATTGAAAGTGCAATTACATGTAAAATAGCAAAAAAAGATTTCACCAAAATGTTTTACAACAGGCAAGTTTTTTCTGAAATTTATTTTTGTAAATGTGCCAAAAAAATTTAAAAAGGGTATTTTTAAGTTTCAGTATTATTTTATTTCCCAAAATTCAAAGTAAACTTGTGGTTATTAATGCATTATCTGAAAAATAATTGAACAAAACAAATCAGTTTTAAGTTCACAAAAACGTGCAGGTCAGATCAAGAACAATAAAACGTCGAGTGTTGAAGTGGAAGTCTTAAATTTCATGTTTTACAATTTCGAAAACATGTTCCTGATTGTAAATGTTAATTAATGATTAAGTTTTCATAGCTTTTTAGCGACTTATCTTTATGAATACATCAATGTATAAGCCATTACAATCCACTTGTGTTGCTATAAATCAATTTTCGTATTTACTACTTTTTCACAACTTCGCATAAAGGAAATTTTTTTTAAATCGAATGATAAAAAAAACCATAACTATATTTACGATAAATTCTTGGACGGTTCAATCCAGGTCACCTTCATTGAAATCTGCCAAAAGCCAGCTTTTCATTTTTTACCAGCAGCCGGCAGTAGCACCGCCCGAAGTCGCTCACTTCCTTTTCCTCAATAAATTAGCAACCCGCATTTAAACCACCAGCAGCCTTCGACCAAACTCGTTCTCTCGGCTCCTCGAGTTCTCTTCCTCAGAGACGACAGAAGTCGTCGCGCTCGTACCCCCGATCCCGCGGCACTTCCCTCTTTCACCGCGATTCGTTAGAAATCCCGCAAAAAAAAGGCCGAACACGTCGTCGTCCTTGCCGGCGAGTCGGCACAAGCATGTACAATATTGTGTAAGCGGAGCCGCCGAAAGAGAAAGTGCCCCGCCGCGCGGGTTATGTAAAAGTTATAGCCGAGCGCTCCAGGAATCTGCAGTCCGGGGCACTTGCATTCACCTTCCGAAGGCCGCCGCGCGCGCGCCGACCGGCTGCTGCTCCGCCGCCTCTCGGGCGGTTAGTTCGCTCGTGCGTTTGCGATAGCCTCGGCTGCGGGGGCTTCGATTCCTCTTCTTTTTTTCTCCTCGCTTATCGCCGAAGCCGAATCGCGGAACTTTCTTCGAGGAAGTGCACGCCTAGCGCCGCGCGGCGCAGTTCGCGGAGAAGCACCGCCGCGATCCGCTGCGAGCCCGTTTGTTTTGTTCCTGCACTCTGCAGTTTGGCGGTCGGGCGGATTTGTATGCGCAGGTAGACGAAGAGCTTGTGAGACACGTAGGTGAAACGATGAGTGATAAAGCTTGTATTCAGTTTTTGCTTTTTTCTTGACGCTGGAATTCCATTGTTGCTATGTAGTGTGAAGTTTTTGTTGTTTCGTCTGCGTTTTATTAAATGGCAGTCGTAAAAGAATTTATTGCACAGGTAAAATTATCTTCAATACCTACCTTGAAAATTCAAAAGGTTTTCCTTCTTTTATCAGATATGTAGAGATTTTTTCAAATGTGCGAAAAAAAATAACGTCTGATAAAAATTGGGTGCACAAGAAAAATGTCATGCTGTTAATTAAGGTAACATTATAATAGACCGAATATAGGAAATAATACAAATATATACAAATAATATATACAAATAATTTGCTTGATCTACGAATCTCAAATATATTTATTATTTACTTACTTTAAAAACCTAACAATAACTTTAAAATAATGTGTCGTGACACAGTATCAGTTCAGTAAAACAGTTACTTTAGTTTCTTGTATTCTTTACTTCTTTTATTAAATTATATAAACATTTATGTTTCTATATCGTTAGAAAAATAACTCCTCAAGCTCTTTCCTATACAAAAAGCTAAAAAGAGCAACTTAAATGAAAATTAAATACAAATTTTAATTACCATTTTCCTTATATAAATACTAAAAATAAATTTAAATAATGTTATGCGCTGTTCTCTTTTTAAATTGAAAGTATTGTAAACTTTTCTTTTTTCAATGCAACCTATTAAATAATCCGATTACAAAACGGTTATAAAGCTTCCGCATGTAAATATTAAAAGCTGAAAAAGAAAATGATGTAAGTAGAAAGTTTTCAAAAATTAAAATGCACAATTCTCGCGGTTACATTTTGCGGGTAATCTCGTGCAATGAAGCCTAATTGCACGACGTAACATCCGCGAGGAAACTGTCCATTGCACTCGAAACCAATTTTTAATCGAATTATTTTTATCTTCGAAAATATACTGCCCGAGACTGAAACAAAGAACACTTCCCGGTAATGAAAATAAAAAGGCAACGGCACTGCGGCGAAGTAAAAAGACGTAAAGAATTAAACGCGAAAAGAAAGCCGGTGATCAATGCGTCATTGTGTCTTTTCAGAGTGCTCGTTTTTCCGCCGGTCAACAATTACAAACGATTTCTCATCCACCGACTGGTGCAAGACGACTACGGCGAATCGCTGCAGACATTCTCCATCGGTCAGGGCTGCGAAAGAAGGCTCGTCGTCTGCTACAAATCCGATTTTATAAGGTATATATTTACTGCTACTTTTGCTCGGTAAATAATATTGGCACTTTCCAGGGAAAACAAAGAGGATTTTTTAATTGAATATACTTGATTTTTATTGGTCATTGTACGAGGTAATTTTATTCGACATTTTTTTTAATAATCAAAAATAAAAAAGTGTAAAATTTAAGTAGCAATTGATTTTTTACGCTTACTTAGTAATGCTTTTAATTAATTGGTAATTGCCACGTATACAAATTGTTTATTTAATCTAATGATTGTTTTTTTGCTTTAAAATATTATTTATTAATTTTTTTGATATTTACTTCTGGCTGACTCTTGAATGATGCAAATTATATTGTAACTTTAGAAAGTCAAATAAAGGTGAACGAGAAATAAATGTATGTTTTACTATACGTACACTTAACTTCCGTCCATTAAATGGAATTTGCACACACGTAAGTGTTCATTCGTTGAAATCATCTGTAAAACTTAAGATTATAATAATACCTTACGATAATTTTAAATTTATATTTTTAATTTAATCGCGCTTCGTCGGGTGTAAAAAGAGTTGATAGAAGGTTATCGGTAATCACTTCCCAGGTAAGTGAAATTTTTAACAAGGTTTAGAAACCTTATTGTAAACGCAATTAAGAATACTTATTTTAAAAATACGTATCTAATAAGATTCTAAATTTTTTTGAATTTCAAAAATATGTAATCAAAAAATTTGGGTGCGCGGATTGTTTTAGTTCTAAATAAAAAGTAATAAAAATGCATCAAAGACAAAATCTTAAGACGTCCAATTTCTTGGTATCAAATATATTAATAAAAAATGAATCACTCGAAGATATTAATCTAACATTGAGCTTTGCAGGTAATTTGAAAGAAACAAATGCGTGTGCGTAAAAAGTCGACTTATTCTCTGAAAAAATGTAACAATATTTATTAAATTATACGTAAATATTAGTTTTTAAAATAAATTTCCTCGTCACAGGCTTCCACAAGTCAATGGTGTTACGTTACAAGCAACCGAAGCTGTCCCTCAACGAGCCTCGAAGACGATGGGTATCGAGAGTCAATGTACACCTACAACATCTCCAGAGCACAGCGCACAAAAAACAAGGCAGGGTAAGTCTTGCTTGAGAATCTTCTGTTCTTAGCAAGTAAATAAATAAAGTTTAATGTGAAGAAACGAAGATAATTTTAAGAAGAAATTGAGTTTCTAGGAATTTTCCGCAATTATCGTTAATTACTTTCTTATTACGACTCGACGACCCTTATAATCCGGCAGGAACGAAGGGGAATACTCAGGTCGAACTTTGTACATTTATCTTTACAAATTTTTCGGCCAATGAAATTCATTGCTAGAATTATCTTTAAAGTTTAAAGATGAAGGGATACAGTTGTAAGACTCAGTTCATTTCAGAAACGTAAAATTTCAATCAGTTCAAAGTGGCACTTCGACCGAGCAACTTGAAATCGTTCTTTCGTAGTAAAGTTTTACTTCGACGCTTCGGTTTATTTCGTCTGTGTGAAAGCATTAAATATTTTAGTTTTGTTCTTTGCAAAATAAATATGAGCAATCAAATAGGTATCATTTTTTATATAAAAAAAGTTTATCTGATTTTAAAATTTGTGCTTTTAACCAAAGTAATTTATTTATTTTACAGTAAGATCTGCTCCTGCCGTGGAAATATATCGTCCACCGGCGGCGAGAAGAGCTAGACTCGAGAAATCTCCCGCAGGACCTCAGCCGACGGAACAAGCAACTTCGAATGCTTGCCCAAAGTAAGATTTATATAACAATGGTATTTAAGTGTTTTATAAAAAAAAAACGAAGATTTATATACTATATAATAAAATGAAAATTGTTTTTAAAACGTTATTGACTCAAAATTTTTCTTATTATTAAATTAAATAAATTAAATACATCTGTTTATTTAAAATAGGGCAAGTCGACAAAAACGACCAGATCGGGCCGTTTACGTACCTCGACAGCGTCGAAGTGTACCGGTGATTGAAAGTCCGCAAGAAACGCAAATCAAGCCTCAAAGAGACACGCCACGCGTTGCCTCAAGGCCACCCGTGGACAAAGTTACAAATCACCAACCATTGCCGAAAGAAGTGCCAATTCTAGACGCCGATGTAACGCTTGCAAAAATGGAGTTACAAACGACTCAGAACGAAATGTCAACGGAAATCGAATCTGTGCCACAAGTAATGGAGGACCAACCAATAGCTAGAGAGGCTCCGCCGGTAGAAGAAACAATGGATCACCAAACAATTCCTAGTGAAATACCGACAGTGACTGATAGTACCGTGGAAAAAATGAACGAAGAAACGAAATCGTTAGATAGTCCCACAACTGACACGTCAAGGGACAATTTGCAAGATAAAAACGAAGAATCGAAGCCAGAGGAATCACTCGTTTACCTTGAATCAGACAAGAGAGATCGGAGAAAATCTATCGAGTTAGATAACGGTGACTCTTCTTCCGCTTCGATCGAGACTGACTACCCGACTGAGGTCTCGGAGTTGTGTAACTCAAGTATTTACAATAATAAAAATACAGTACAACTCGATGAGAAAGCAACTTCTAGTCCTCAAAAACTTGAAGACGAATCTTGCCAAACGCAAGATAAAAAAGTAGTTAAACAGCCCTTAGTTTCTAAAGTGTTAGTAATTTCCACTAAAGAAAACGAGAAGAAAAAAGAAAAGGAGAAGAGAAAGGAAAGAGAGGAAGAAAAAGAAATTAATTCAAAACCAGCTTCTCCAGTTATATCAATTACATCACCAGAAAAGAAGGTCAAGAAGGTCGAGAGACCGAAAAGTAAACCCGCGCCACCACCCTTACCCCCTACGAAAATCAATCGAGACGAATGCGATTGGGATAGTTTATTCGACGACAACGGCGACTGCCTTGACCCAACGCTGATCGAAGAGGTAAATATAGAATTTATTTACATTTAATTTTATTACAAGTTTATAAAAAAAAATTGTCAACATTGTTTTGAAAGCAAAAAATAAAATTTTCATTTAATTCAGTTTTATAGAGATTCAGTAAAAATAATAAGATATAATTTTAATACGTTATATTTCTTTTTCAGCTAAGCTCTGCAGTAGGTGAAGTAGTTATAGAAAAGCCGAAAAATAGTTGTAAAAGTTTTTCTAAACCTATTGAAGCATCCAGCGATGAATTCGGTCACGTCTTGGAGATTTATAACTTTCCATCAGACTTTAAATCTAGTGATTTAGCTGCTGTATTTAGTTCTTTTAAAAGCGGTGGTTTTGAACTAAAATGGGTCGATGATACTCATTGCCTGGGAGTTTTCAGTAGTCCTCTTGTTGGTAAGTTTTGTAATGTTTTACTTACTTTGTTTTTAACTTAAATATAAAAATTTAAATATGATAATTAATATACTTTTCATGTAAAATGTTTACTGAATTTATTTTAATTACAGTTTTACATAAATTTAAATTATTCTGATTAGATAGTTTATATTGGTTATACACGTAATGCACAAAGTAATTACAAAAAAGGAATTGAATTAAATTTTATGAAAAATAAATCGTTTATTGATTTTGTGCGGGCAATTAGTTACCCCCTAAAACAAACAATTAAGGGTTTTGCTTAAAAATTAAATAGTTTTTAAAAATAGATCATTAAATTATCTAATTAATTAGCATTGATGGTGTCTATAAGTGTTCCATTACTTTCTAACTTTCTATCTATGAAAATTACATAAGGAAGTAATCTTTGCTTTTGAATGAATTTTAATCGCGTAGTTAATTCAGAACAGATTTGCTTATTAACAAGCAGAATTATTAATGGATAATATTTTGTTCTTATTATCAAGCATTTAAAACTTCTTTTTCTATTATTTCTATAAAAAAATGTTAAAAAATGTTTCTGTTTAAAGAGCTTTTCATGTGTTAACTTAATAAAATTGATGTCAATCTTCTTTTAATTTAATTAAATTTGATTACATTTATTTTACAAGCACATCTTCTATCAAAGAGTATTAAAATAAATCAACGTGTTTTCTTGCAGCTGCTGAAGTTTTGGCCTCGGATCATCCTTTTGTCAAAACAAGACCGTTAAGTGAAGCTACTGCATTAAGTAAAACAAAAGCTAGAAGAAGCTCTGAGTACCTTCAGCCTTATAGAAATCGTCCTGAGACTTGTGCTGCACTTGCTAGACGTTTAGTTACTAAATCGCTCGGTGTTACGCTTGCAACAGCAAGGCAGGAAAGAGAGCAAGAAAGAAAAGTACTGCGTGAAGCCAAAGGTAAATATACCTTTTAATTTATATTATTTTTTTCATTGCTTTAAATTCAATTAACTCTTTTTTAATTAATTAACTTATTTTTAATAAATTGTTATTTTTATCTTATTTCAGAAAAAAAGAGGCTTGCAAACAAACAGCGAGAAGATGTTTGGGAAGGCATTATTGCAGAAAAGTCAACGACATAACAATTTTTATATTTATAACGAAGCTAAATTGCGTTACGTTTTAACGCAAACGTACGTGCCTTGTAACTTAAGGGCTCAGGAATTCTGAAAACTTGTAAATCAATATTTTTTTCTTTTTTAATAATTATTTGAACAGTTGATTACTGCCTGAGACTCTTCAAGAAATTGAATTTGTACTTTCAAAAGTACATATCACGGTAAACATGATTGAAATGATTAATTTTACAACGTTTCAATTTTCCTAGATTAATTATAATTTAAGTGACAGAACTGCAATTTCATTAACTTGAAAAACTTATTTCATAATCGTAGTAGACAATAAAGTAATTTTAAATTCACATAATGTTAATAAACCTTATAGATATAATGAAATTAAACGATTCATAAAATTATTTTAAGAAAACTGTTATGCCGAAGGTCATTCATCTGTTTGTAATAACTGCATGTGATTTTTTACGCACAATCTCATAAATCAAATAGAACAAGACTCAAAGATTCATTGAAAGTTTTTAGTTTGATAAGAACTTACAGCGAAAAGTAAAAGTACATTTCAAGGGTATTTTTGTACACTATTATCGTTAATATTTTAAGTAGTAGATTCGTGCAACACAGGACCTAGTCATTATTCAGAAGTGTGTTACCTATATTTGATGTTACTTCATCATGTATCTGAGGGAGATGTTTCGGCCGGAAATATAATAAAAATATTTTACAAAACAAAACATGTGATTTTTACTTCAAATCCTGCTTTGAAGATATATTTATCTTTTTCTGTAAGAATACACAGGTATCTACAAAAATGAGTTGAAAATTATTATTTCTATTCTGATTTGATCTGTATTATAAAAAGCACAATGTGGCAGTGGTGAGAAATCATGCCGCAACAATTTCTGATTATGCAATTTCGGCTTAATTATTCAATATTTTTTAATTACCATTTGCCGCCTTTTTTCTTTTTTTTCTGTTGAACTTTTCTTTGCTGTTGTCGAGGCCCTGTCGTTTCGGCAGCTGGACTTTGTCGAGGATTTGGAGAAGGCTTTGCGTTTGACATTTTGGTGATATCACTAAAAAATAATTAATTTTAATATAAAATCGTACACAATAATTGTCAGTTTTCTTACAATTGATCACTGGCTCCAGTCGCGGCTCCCTGAGTTCCTTTCAATGCAGCGTCACGATTTCTTCTATCCCTTTTTTTCCTAAAGCCACTGCGTTCATGCCTTGGCAACCACCTTTCAGGATCTGGTGCAACGTTTGAATCATAATTTTTAGGTAGTTTACCCTTACGTTTTCTCTTTTTGCGTTTCTTATCAATTGATTCAGGTTTCCTGTAATAGTAAATTTCCACCCAAAGGATGTTTATATTAAAAATAAAAATTAAAATATCGCACATATAAAATATAGTACCCTGGCGAAGGTTCAACTTTTTTCTTAACAACTTTCATTCCGATAACCCAGTTACTGCTTTCAAGGGCATCGACGTCCGTTGATTCCGTTAAATCTTGTAACGATGGCAGTCTTTTAGATAAAGATTGTGCTTTTGCGGGATCGAACTGAGCATATGCTACGATTAATTGGGCTAACGTCTTAGTATCTGATGGTGAAGCAGCTAGAAGTTCTTCTAAACTAGCTGCAGCAACGGCAACTTCTCCACCTCTCAAATGGAAGTCTGCAGCTTGACGCCATAATTTTCCAAGATTACCCGTATTTTCCTAAACAATTAATTTAATAAATATTATTAGATACTTTAGATCAGTTTTAATTGACAGGATATTTACAAATTACTTACCTTATTTTTTTTATAGTAATTAACAGCATTTTTAAGAACAGCTGAAGCTTTGTCTCTGTCTCCATTGGCCATATGAAGAGTAACAAGAGTACTTACAATGCCTGGCAGTGACTTTTCTGTTTCTGTTAAATTTTCTAGTACTTTAATCGCTTCATTTCGTTCTTCGTTGCTTAAAAGTAATTGTACGCAAGCTAGTTTGATTGGTAAATAATTTTCTCCTTTAGCATGCTGGTCAAGTAATTTTACAACTTCTGCAGCTTTTCCTTCTTTCGCTAATTGAACAGACTGTACTATTGCTGCTTTTTCACTTAAGTCAGGATAATCTTTTGAAAGTTTCTTACATAAAGATTGACATTGTTCTCCCTATAAATTTATAATAAAGAAACTTTTAATTTATAAATATTTGAAACATATAAATTTGCTTTCTTACCTGATTTGTGTAAAGTGTTAACAAGCATTGATTGTATGCAATACTCTTCCTCTGCCTAGAAGTTAATTTATGTTCTAAACCCTCTTGTGTAGCACTCTTCATTCTCTTTTTACTGTCAAATACATTTTGATCTTTGTTCAGTGCAGCTACATTATTACTTGCTACAGCCACTAAAGCAATATCATCTGGCCTCTTTTTAAGGGCTGCCATGTACAAGAGTTGAGCCTCTTTTTCTCGTCCCTGAAGTTGTAAACAATAACCAAGTTGAACCTTAATTATTCCAAGCTCATCTTCTATCTCTTCTTCAGTCATTCCATCTTCTTCCAAAGATTCACGGCACATTTTTTCTGCAGCACGTAATTTTTTTTCAGCTTTAACTAAGTTTGACTTGTCATCATCTGTAGATGTTGCAATCAGTTGACATGCAGCATTATAAATTAATTCATATGTCTGTTCTCTTAAAGATGGAACTTCTATTTTCTGAAAAATAATATTTTATTTACTAATTTTGTACAAGTTTTTTTAACCTAATAGAAAAAACTGCAAAATACTTACAGAACCTTCCAATGCTAAATGAACAAGTACAGCAGCAAGATTTGTTTCTCTTTCATCTTCATATTCATCATTTGAATTTTTGATTATGTCACGATAAACTGCAAAACAATCTTCATATCTTTCTAAGCGATAAAGTATTTGAGCTTTAAGTTCTTTCACTTTTAAAGACGAATCTTGAATATTTTCTACAATCTTTAAAGCATCTGGAACTTGATTCAATCGATAAAGGCAATATGCTTTCTCAAACTCCAACTTTCTGTAATCAATTAAATTTATTTGTACATTTAAGTTACAAAATGTTTAATAAAAAATTAAACAAGTAAAACTTACGGAAGTAGTTTTGGATATTTATTAATAATTTGTAAGGCATCATTGAACTTTGATAACTGTATAAAACTAACAACTTTACAGTGAAGCGCTGCTTCATCATCTTGAGAAAGTCCTAATACTAAAATTAAAATTGTCACACATTAAATACATTCCAATTTTTTTAAAGTGAAACATAGGAAAACAACAGCTGGTACAACACATAGTTTGTTTCTGCTCTCTAACTTACTTCTGTTAGCGGTTTTTAAAGCTCTCTCGTATTCTCCGTTTTGGCCTTGCTTGTACAGCTCCGCGAAAAGGCTGTAGAGATTATTTTCTTTGGAAGCCATCGTGGAAATTAATCTTTATTATTCACGTACGAGTCCACTACCGGCCATGTTCCAAAAAATACTTTATTCGCTAAATCACTGTTCTAGGTTACACCTTCACCATACGAACTTGATCGATGTATATAGATATATTTACAAAGCACGTAGTTTGAAATGACACGTGTTTCTGAGTGGCTGCAGATGGCGCTACTGTACTTGACTTTGGATTTATTAAATTTGGTCCTTATTCGGCAGTATCCTTTTTATCTTTATTTAACCATAAAATTTATTAATTGATGCTTATCAATTAATAGATAAAAAAATTGCGTTTCTTAAAAAAAGTCCTACATGGCATTGAGTTTGTAACGAAGTCCTATCAGGCAATTTGAGTGGGTAAACACGTGAATATTAGGTAAAAGAAACTAAGCGTTGCGAAGTCTCTCCTCGTCTCTCTTACGGTATTGAACATGTATTTAAAAAAAGATCGTACGTTTAAAAATATTACAGGAATTGTAATATATGTAGAATTGTGTAATGGCGAAATATACTTGTATCTGCAAACCTTGCAATTTATTGCAGATCTGACTCAAACAAGGAACGCGAATAGGAATGAAGAAAGAAATTTGGAAATCAGGAACAAATTTTTGCGGGAAATTCAAAATATTTATATACCGTGTTTATAAAGATAATACGGTATACACATATGTACTAAAAGTCCCTATTACATATAAATAATGCTTATTTTTAAATGTAAATGTTTCTTTATAGTTTTGTATTATAGAATGTTTGTATTTCAGAAATGCAAGAGCAGTAGATAATGCAAATTTCTACTTTATTACAATTGAAAACTCTAAAAATAAATTAAAATTGATTTGTTTAATTGCAGCAAGTAGACTCATATATAATTAAAGTGAAATATTTAATTAATATTTTTGCAACATTAATATGAGTATAAATAAAAGTACGAAAATATAGAAAGTTCTTTTATAGTTTGTACGTTTTATGTTTTTAAAATAGTTTTAAGAATATACACATTGTTAAAAATAATACATACATTGTATTACATACATTTGGCGTGTCATCAGCAATGCCAAACATTAAACCTTGTCAAATATGTAATGATATATTCCAAGAATATAAAACTCAGCTTTGAAATATTCTTCGTGAGCAGATTATACATCTGTCAACACAACTTAACAACCTTTATTATTTAATGTTGATCTATCGTTAGACCAATGAACCTCAACCATTCCCATAATAATTAATTTGATATCTATTAATTAAAAATTATAAAAACTTTAAATTTGATAGCCCTGGTAGAATGTCAAATTCATAAAATGGCCATGAAAAATGGCTTGTAAAAAAGTATTCATTTAGTCCTTAAAAAATTCAATGTTCAAATCAGCTTACAATTATCCATTCTTTGCTTACATTTACATTTGTAAAAAGTGTAGATTTGTATTTTATGCTTATTTTTTGTCATTATATGATTATTATTAGAAATTTAGTTATATATAAATTAATTAATATTATAATGATTTTAAGCATCAGTTATATTTTCTAAAAAAAATTTAAAAACTATAATCATATTTATGGCACGCTTTAATTATATCTCAATTTACGACGAGTAAATCTCTTAAAAAAAGAGAATGCACCAGCATAATTTCTGCACTCGATATACGTTCGGCGAACTCGTTTTTGACAACTCGAAAATCGATAACGCTAATTGGTCAAAAACCAATTGACGCACTCTCGAAGAATTTCGTTAAGGCAGAAAGTGAATTCCGATAGGCGGTGGCAATCGATTTATTGCCCGAAAATAAGCGATAGTTACGTGTTTTGATTTCGGTTGATTTGAATTTTCCAATTTCTCATCCTTTCCCTATTTTTTTATGTAAAAATTTATAAAGATTAAAACGCTAAATCAAAAAAGATTTTTTAAATAATCCAAATGAATTCTTTTTAAACGAATTTGACTAAAAAAGAATCCATTTGGGATAATAAAAATAAATTTTTTTGTATGTGAATTGAATAAAAACAGTATAAGAACTAACTTTTATACTTCAAAATGTATAAATTATTCAACTACAAAACACATTTGTTAATTTGTTCCAAGAACCATGTTCCGAGGGACCTTAAAACACTTGAAATGGAATTTAAAAGTAATAAAAGTAAGCAGGAGTCGACATGCAGCACTAAAACCGAAAAGAGCAGTAACCGAAGAAAGATATGCACAGATGAAGCGAGAAGGGGGGAAGGAGAAGGGTAAAAAAGCGCACCGATAAATCAACGTCAAGTGAAACACCTCCCCCGCGCCGCCGCGCGCGCCTTGTATTACTTATGACAAGCGCAACAACGGGATATTTATGTCTATTATGCGCTCTTTCCTTCGATATGATTTTGCACTTTTAACCTTCCGCCGCTTAGCATAGATTAAATGATGCATTTGCTCGTATTTTCCCCGTTTTGCGTTTACCGCGATACAGGCGTTGCTGGCAGTGAAATGTTTTGTCCGTTAATTGCTTAAGCTATTATGGAAAGTTTATATTTTAGCTTAATTCATTATTCAGATTTTGGCGTGTTTTAATTTCACCGGAATATCAATTTTTTACTTAATAACTCATATGACAGGCAAGGACAATAGGAAAATGGAAGCAAAACAAGGTTCAAATGTTGCTTTCAAAATGTTTTCTCTGTATTTTATAAACTGGTATTTTCAATATTGCCTCTAACAAGGTTTCAGAACAAACTTATTTTGTGAATAAAAAAAGTAATAAACAAAAGAAAAAAAAAATAACGATGTGCGTAATTTTTTTTAACTAAAATTCAACCACTAAAATTTATTCTGTTATTTTTATTTCTTTTTACTTGACGATTTGAAAAATGTGTGATTGAAAAGTATAAATATTATTTTAATTTCTGCAAAAGCATTCTATTTCTGCATTCAGAACGCGGCTACTTTTTTTGTCAATGTTTTAGATAAATGAAACCGATCTCCTTGAGCATTAGTTGGCGCGTTACAGCGTAAAATTCCATTAATAAAATCTGAATTTTATAACGGCAATTTAACGAAGAGAGTAAAATTTTCCCAGTCAGAAAATATCTCGTCTCTGATAAGTTCCCCCTCCCCCCCCCCTCTATAAAGTAGCCGGGGCCGCTTAACGAAAAAAGCAGCTGCGGCATTAAAGCAATTAGCATAAAAATTTATCAACTCCGAGGAAAAAGATAGCGCCATTTAAATCCTCTTATTAAAATACTCGGCCGCGCGCGAGCTTCGAAGTTGTTTTTAATTTACATCGCTAAAAGGGCACTTTGCCCCCTCCTCGCGGGCTTAATTACCTCGGGCGCGGAGAAGAAGCCCCCCCCTGCCCCTCTCGCGGCACTCCCGAGTCGGCGAAAAGCGCGAAATAGGAAAAGCTCGCCTCGCGCGAGAAATCGGGCACAAAGGGGGCACTTAAGCACAGGGCGAGAGAGAGAGAGAGAGAGAGAGAGAGAGCGAAAGGGGTCGTGGAAGACGTTGTAGGTCAGCCTCTCCTGGGCCGCGTGTATTATTCATGCAGACGCAAGCTGGTCGATAACATCCGGCTGGATTGAATTTCCATTTCAAGACGTATTGGGGAATATGGCGTGCGGCGGGCGGGCAGGGCCCCTGGACCCACCCCTCCGCGGGTAATGGAATCGACACGTACGACCGGGGAACTAACGAAATTGCCGGCTCGCGCGCTTTCTTGCGCTCTGCGCGTTTGTCTCTCTCTCCCTCTCTATCCTCTTGCCGCGCTGTCGATTCTTTCTGGATTATGCGCCTGCACAGCATTAAGGCTCGTTGTTATGCAACCCAGTTTTTCGAATGTAGGAGGAATTGTTTGGAGATCGGAGGGTGGAGATGTAAGCACGCGTTATTTTTACATGTTTACGGCGGTGTAAGCATTGTGCTTTAGACTTTCGCTTTGCGCCGTATCATTATTTACGGATTTTGAATATTTGAAAAGCCGGGCTTGCTCGTTGAATTTTGCAGAAAAATTCGCGTGTCTCGGTAAGTCTGCTTTAAGTTCAGCTACCGTCTTGACAAGTGAGTTGCGTTCTCATTATGGGAAAGCACGTTTCCCAAAACTTTTAGTTTAGAATAGCTTTACAAAACAACTCAGGATTATAGTAAATTAATAACAGCCTTTTAGTAAATAAAAGAGGCTTACAATTTTTTTTTCTTAATAGATATATATTATAATAATTGAATTTCTAATACAATCTGCAGATTCTACAAAACATATTCGTATAGAAATAATTTATCATGAAAAAATCAAAGTAGTTTTATATTTAAATGAATCAGCGCCTAACACGTTCTTAAATATCGCAAGGATCGATTTGTTTGTAAAATCTAATCTTGAAGTTTCGTTCCAGTTGGAGTGCAAGTAATCATATTTTCTGCAAATGAATAAAAGAACACGTAAAGCAGTATTTGGAGTTGAAAATTCTTTTGGAACGTTTGTATAATACACTAAAATAAATGAGCATCTCTATTAATTCGGAAATACTGCCCCCAACAACCGTCCGAGCAGACATTCTCGGCGCTCAGCTTTGCAAACGAGCGGAAAGCAGCCCGTAAATCCGCGAAACTATTCCACTCCCGGAGCCTCCGAAGAAATTAACCAGCGGCGCGCGAATTCCGTCGCGCGGGCGTATAAACATCGACGATCGATGTCATTCGGGGCTCTCGTCTCGCGTCGGCGGGGTTCGTTACGCGGGCGCTTGTCATTTTCGAGCGAGGACGACGAGCTACATAAATAATGTTAATGGCAGCTCCCAATCAGAGGGCATAAACTAAGCGCCCTACACGGAATATCCGAGGGATATCGATCGATTGTCCGAGCGCGGCTCGTCTCTCCCTCTCTCTCCGTGCGTCTCTTTTGCGGAAGACCGGACGCGCGGAGGCTACTCGCTTCCCCCCCCCCCCCCTCGAGGCGAATGCTTTTGAAGCCGCGAGCGCTGCATGATTTCCGGTCCCGGAACTGATTATTTACCTTTAAAATCAGCAATCAGAGCCTCCGCCCGACTGCGTTAATCCCTTCTATTTATTTAATACTCTCCCTCTCTCTCTCTCTCTCTCTTCCCTCCGATCGCCGAGCGGCGAACGCTACTTCCGGGCGCGCACTGCAAATATAAGCGCCGTCGCTGCTGCTGTGACGATCGATCGCCGGGCAATCGCCCGTGGGATGTTTCCTTTTTTGGAATATGCTCTTTATCGCTGGCTGCCGCGCGACTGGCGCTCCCTCCGCGCTGAAGAAGGATTCGGCGGAATTTGTTTGAGCCGCGCGCCTCGATCGAAGTCGAGCAGAATTTTTCCGCGAGTCTTTGGGCAATTTTGAATTTTTGTTATGCTTTTGTTGAAAAATACTGCGAAATTCAGTTGACTGTCGAGCGAATGGTATAGTCAAATCTATTTAATTGAAAATGTTACATTTTTAATCAGAATCGTTTTCTTGTCTCTCCTTGCTGCGATGGAAGAATATACTTTTGTTAAAAAAGCTTTCAAATCGATTGTCAATAAAAGCTTTCATATAAATACTACAATGTCTAAACAACTAAAGTTATACTGCTTCGATAAATCGAGAGCAGTCAAACGTTCGTTAAAGTTTAAAGACTTCCGTAAGATCGATCACGTTTAGCGATGATCAAACAGGCAGCGCTAAATATGTAATTATGCGCTTCAACATTGAATAAATAATGAAGTACTGTGGAGGAAGAAAGTTCGTGAATGTTTAATACATTTTCCACTGATTTCAACTTTATTTAAATAAATGAATGAACTGCAAATTGTATGCGCGATGCGTGTTTTTCCATTAATATATTCTGTTTATAATACGGATTATATTACTTATTCCTTATTTTAAATTCGGTTTCAAAACTGCTTAATGCGTAAAATTACGCAAATATTCGTTTCAGGAAATATTTACGCAACAATAAATCCTACATTATCATATAATTTTAACGAAAGAAGTTTCTCGCAGCTCTTTCAAGAAACTTCTGTGCCCCTTTAAATTTAACAATAAAAGCCGACACCTTACAGCGAACGTACAAAGCTGAAGAAGCTTAAAAGAGAGAGAGAGAGAGAGAGAGAGAGCGAGAGGGAGAGATAAAATTGACGCAAGCATGTAAAGAACGATACGCAGAGAGTCGAGACGAAGAAAGGGATAAGAAGCGGGTGAAAAGCAGGGAGTGTTTGGCTGATGTCGATAAATCAACGTCAGGCTAGGTGTCCGCGCCCCGCTATTGCTTATGACAAGCGCAAAAAGGCCCGTATTTACGTCCGTTATCTGCTCTCTCTCCCGCCTGATATAATCCTGCACGTTTGCTCGCGCCGCCGCGCGAATCGCGCGCGGATAAACTCGCCCTCTGCTCTCTTACCTTTTCCGCTCTTAACGTAAGTAGCTTTGTAGCGAGAGCTTTTTTTAAAGCCGCGAGCGGGGGGGAAAGGGCGCAGCGAACGCTCAAAGTAAACAATGCGCCGTCGATGAACCCTCCGGTGTAATTATAACTTTGGTCGATGCTGCTGTGAAATCGAATCTCGTACCGTCTTCTTGCTCGTCGTTCGCGAAGATGTTCATTATCGGCCAATCTGAGAAAAGTTATCCGTCAAGAGGTAATAATGTAGCATTCACTAAGTGAATTAATATTCAGGGACTAATTTTAAATAATTAACGAAATAAAATTCTTTTTTCAAATTTAATAGCTAAGACACTCGTAGCGGTTATTAAAATTACGACCTGCGTGTAAAAGTCACGTTTAACCTGCTTTTACAAGTTCAAAAGTGTCCTACAATTATCTTTTAACAAAATGAAAATGCCGATAAAACATTGAAAATCATTCTATCCAACGTTCCGCCCAAAATATCAGACGAAACTTAACGTCAAACGCAAACGTCCGTCCTTTCCTCGCTGGGCTTAATAATCGCTCTTACGCAGCTGCGATCGTCGAAATCGGCCAATCCAGCAGCTTCCGGCCGGGAAAGCCGTCGAAAATCGCGCGTCGGCCTCCCCCCCCCCCCTCCACCCCCCGCCGAGTCAGGGCTCCCCGAAAGAGCGATGGAGACAGTAGGTCAGCGCTCGGGGTGTATTATTCATGCAAAGCGCAGAACTCGGCAAGCTGGTCGATAGCGTCCGACCGGATTGAATTTGCATTTCAAGACGTATTGGAGAACGTAGCTCTCTCTCGCTCTTCCTCTCTCGGCCCGGCAATGGAATTGACACACGTGAGAGAACGAAATCGCGCTGCCCCTCGCGATCCAATTTGGCGCTTCGGTTTCTTTCTTTTTTTACCGAGTCTTCGCCTCGATCGTTCCCTCGCGGGCGATATTCTTCTGTTTCTCTTCGAGCTCGATTAATTGTTGTCGGCGCTTCTTTATTTAGAAGGGAGAGAGGCTTTCGAAGCTGCGGAGTGATGGATGCGCGCCTTTTGGCTTTTGAGATTTGAAATTTTTTAAGGCGAGCTCGATGGAGATTCATCGCCGAAGCGGCGAGAATCGCGGGAGGGGGAGGCACGTTTTTATTTATTGTTCTCGGTTACGGCTCGGGGAAATTTAGGCGCTGTGTTTGTAATAAAGCCGAGTTTGTTAACGATCGTTAATCATAATTCCTTAATATTTCAGCTTGCTTGTACAGGCAGTTGAATATCCGTCAAAACTTGTTTACGAGCTGCGAGGGCTCGCTTTCGCCAAAGTGAACGCCGCAAGTTCGTGCGATTATTATTAAGTTAACGTTATCTACAAAATGCAGCGGCTATTCGCGCTTTAAGAATTTTGCTTCCAGCAATTAAAGCGACTTTATCTCGGTTGGTTTAAGGAATAGAAATTAATCTTCGAGTAATTGTACTAAGGGCTATGCATAATCCGATAAGTTTGAAGCTGTACTTTACAGTGTAATAACATTACAGCTTCGTATCGGCCGTACATATATAAAGGGTCGTTTATGTATATTCTACCTTTCCAATAAATTATAAAGATAACGAACTGCAGAAAATCTTTAATATTAATCAAGTTATCTAAAGAATACGTCATTTTACAAAAACTCTAAAATAATGTAATTAAATTAACAGTAATTTCACGTTCACTTCAATTACGACTATAAATCAGATGAAAAGAAAGGCTTTGTATTAAAAATAGTCTCTCGTTTCGGCCACCATATTAGCTTCAACGGAATAGTATAATAGACAAGGGGCAGAGCTGAATTTCAGCCACTTTAAGGCAGTCAGAGAGCTGAATAGATTGCGGATGCTAATCGCTCTCCCGACCGTCTCTGGTGATCCGCGGATAATCAATTTACAATTTCCATACTCGCTGACTTTTGCGTCTCGATGAGCCAGTTATTCGCGAGTGTCGAAGGGATTCGCAAAATGTATTCAGCGATGCGCGGAATAATGAATTAAGCGGCATATTTCATTCGAGAGAAGCGTTTATCGGGTCGGAAAATAATTTTCTCGCATTTAAGAACTTCGCTTCCTCAAAATTGCGTTTTTTAAATTGCTTTCCATTTTTTACGCCGCCCGGATCCGCGAACAAAACGTTTGGTTACCAAATAAGCTTTTTAGTAGAATATAAGATTATTAAAGTTGAGTCTTTTAAAAGTTGCCGAATACAGCTTTTTAAAAGTGGAAGTACTTATTGACTTTCACGATAATAGCCTTGATCTTGATGAGGGAGGAGGGGGTGATAGAACTTTGCTGTAAGAAAGATGTACTTTTCAAAACTAAGTTTCTCCAAGTTTTTCTTCAGCTCAAGAAGAGTATGGTCGAATGTTTAATATTTGATTTATACTTTTCTCAACGGCTTGTCCGTCTATACGCGTTGCAGACAGCAAAGTTGCTTTCAATTTAGAAATAAATTCTTCAATTGTATTTCTCTTACGCGAATAACAACCCACACAGCACGAAGTATTGCTGCAAGGTTTCAAACGTTTACTATACCTTATGAAACCTTGCAGCGAGCTTTCGTGCTGTGTGAGAACCACAGCATCATTACATAGATCACACAGAGCACCGACTTGAAAGAGTAGTAACGATTTTCGCAGTACTCCGTCAAATTCATTTCGTCATCACAATAAAAAATTTCCCGCCCAACGTCAGTTCACCCCGCAAGAACAAATGCTCGCACTGAAAAAGAAAACAGAAAAAAATCGTAACTTACCCAGCAAACAACACTTTCGCCGGCACGCCGGCATCTGAAATGAAACTTCGCTCCGGCTCCGAGACCACTTCCACGGCCGGCAAAAACTCCCCGAGTCTCGCTTCGTAAATAAGCATCGCGGCAGCTCCGCCGAAATGATCCTCGCCTCTCGGCGCGCAGTATCTTTATTTCGGGGGACGCGCGCGCGCGCGTCAGCGGGTGCGGCGCCGCCGGAGATACGAAAGAATCGAGCCCCGGAATTCAAATCCCGGGGGCTGCCGCTGCTCGCGGCAGCTGTTCGCCGCGGCGCGGCGTTATCAACCGCGTGGGTATAACATGCCGCTCACGCGCGGCAAACGGCCCTCTCGTTTCGCGTGCCCCTTCCCCCCCCCCCCCCCGGCCGCTTGCTTCTATTTCACGTTGAGCTTATTTTTCTCCCCGGCGAGCCGTTATTCCGTGCTTTATTTTATTTTTCATTATGCCGGAGTGCATTCCCCGCCGGCGGCGGCGGCGGCGGGCGATCGCGATAAACCCGGGACGTGGCGGATTTTCCGAAATTTTTGCCGATTTTTCAATAAGTGGCGCACGGCTGCGGCGCGGTTTGGGTAATGGATGGAGGGCGGGCGATATTAGAGCTGCTTGGAATTCTACTGATGGGGGGGGGGGGGGGGGGCAATGAA
>JAWWEM010000044.1:3604858-3616112 GCA_035582935.1 Ormyrus thymus | reverse complement strand
CCCCAAATGAAGAGATAAGTTTTCTTTCCAAGTCGACTTATCTGCAGCACTTTGTGCACACTTGTGTTATGACGATTACTGTTTTCCTAACACTGAATTGTTAAGCACGCGCGTATTTAGATTCTCAGTATAATCACATGAAGTCTTAATTTCTGCATAAGTATTTCCTACGCGATATAGACTTTTCGTTGCTCAGGTGAAAATGAAACTGCACAGAAAAGTTTAAAACGGAAAATTTTAGTTACCACTAAACAATTCTACTACACGAAGGACTTTATTTATCGTTACATTAAAGGGAACTAAGGGAAAGTCCAAATCTCTGCATCATGTGTTCGAAGTCACCTTTTGTTACCTTCACGCTCTTGTTGAATAAGCCACTATTGGATTATATCAATTAAATTGATTTTTCAGTTTTACAAGCCGATAAAAAATACTTGAAGAACAAAACGCTTCGGGAAATCAATTTTCATACGCTGACAATCCTGCGGATCTACGAATCAAACTGATTCATTTATCCTTCTAAAGATTTCGTCAACATTTGGTGTAATTCACACGTATCTTACAAACCCGTATTGCACGGCTTACATGTTTAGGAGCATGCGACGTACTCCACTAAAGTGGGAGGTTCTAAAGCAGGAGAGCAGAGTTACATTAAATATACAGCGAACTCGGAGAATTGTCATGGGTTTCGACCTCCAGCTTATGGAGATGATAAACAGTGCCTGGATAATATTTGCAGAGGTAATTCAGACGCTTATATATCAACAATAATTGTTTGTGTTAGAAATACTATTATGTTCTAAATAAAGTAAAACTGTTGAATCCTTAATTAAGTTCGGTGTGTAGCATATGAATTCATTTTATGTAAATTTTATACTACATTTCATGTCAATATATTATTTTATTTTATCTCTGCTTTACAAAGTGCTTATTTCCTTAGTGATCCATACAATAATTAATGAGACAAATATAAATTACTTAAAATATTTGAATTTATTTATGTTTCACTTATAGAACGCAATCTTACTTAAATAAATCCCATTAGTATTAATTGACAATCATTCGAGATTAACCTGCTCTTGCGAGGCGGGATAACTAAGTTTAAATATTTGATACATGTTTCCGAGGTTAAACCAGAATTATAATAGAATTGTTAAAATTAAGCTAAAGTCTTGAAACGGTGGATCTAATTATGTTAGTGTCGGCTGTCCTGAGTGCATTATTCATAACATGCACATAGGAAACGATAGTCGTTGCATTTGCTATTAATGCAATCCCGCGTTAAATTTCAAACCAATTATGTAAATATTTGCTTTTGCCTTTTTTTTACTCAACTAACTGTGTTTGTGATTTACTAAAAATTATTAATCTTTATATGACTGGCATGTGCCAAAGTTTTAAAATTGGGGACCTGATTTAATTGGCATTTACTGTCACCTCTACGGAGTTCAATTCGCAGAAGAAAATAATAGTTAATTTGTTGATGAACATCTGAGTTTTGAAAATTCTATTACTAAATATATCATGGACATATTTCAGGAACTTTTAACTTTTGTACTGGTCTACAGTTTCATACATTCAAAAAACAAAATGTTATACTTTTAGCACACCATTTACTAAGAAATATGATGCGATTTTTTTCCAAAAGTATATCTTTGATTAATTTCTGTATGTATCCAATGAATTTAAATTCGTACATTTTAAAGCTCCATTTTATAATTAATGTATTATATTATGAAATTTTATTTCTGCATTACACCGTGTTTATCTTCTGCGTGATTCATGGAATTAACGCGGCAAATATTAATTACTTTAAAGTAGATATTAGGTAAACCACGAATATATTTTATGCGGTATTATAAAATGTAATGGAAAAAACGTGTGTTCAGAATCTATATGCATTACGTGGACGGGTTTAATAATTCAATGTACGAAAACAGTAAAAAAAAGTGAAACTGTTCCAGCTGCACTTGTTTAGAAAAATTAACTTTTTAAGATGAAAAGATTTTTCTGACGATAAAAATTTTCTCGTTTCGGCGCGATAGGCATAAAGCAGCCTTATCAAGGAGCAAATTTTTGGGGTTTCAAAATAAAATTAAAAACGTTTTGCCTAAATTCAAATTAAGATTAAACACGAGAAACAATTACTTTTCTGATAAGCAGGTGTTCTGTTACCGGATTAAAAGTATGGAATTAATATTTTTTTTTACCTCACACAAGCACGTTGTGCAAACATTTCCATCTTATTAATTTGTTTTTTACAACATTTTTTAACGTTAAAAACAACATAACATTGTCAACGCTGACCATTCTAGAGCTTTAAATTTTTAGTTACTGTACAGGATTACTTTAAATTATTAATCAAACGCGTCAAAATTTAATGAAATTCCTATTCAAGTAATTAAAGGCTGTTTGTTTACATTAGAAATAAAATATACAATATACGAGATTTTCACACTAAATACCAACAGACACACATATCTTTCACTTCTCCGCGAAAACTTTTTCGCTATTAGGAGGATTCCTATATATAAAGAAGCCAAGGAAAAAGAGGGCAAAAAAAGTACAAGACAGAAGAAGAAAATAAAGGAGAAAAGAAAATTAAAAGCTGTAAATACGAGGAGTAGCGCGTCTGCTCGTAAATTCAACAAATTAGTATTAGGATAGCTCCTCTTGCCACAATGAAATTCTCCGCTCGACCAGCCCGGCCAGCCGGCGAGAGAAAAGTGGTACAGCGTCCGAGCTCGCGCGCCAGAGAGCGAACGAACTCGCCCGGCCGGGTATCGCGCCGAGGGAGCGCCGCCCGCGCAACTTCTGCCCGGCAGCCTCACTTTCGGAGTTAATCATAAAACGTCCCCCGTTGCTCATCTCCGGTACACAGATACGCAAGTTTAGGCGTTTGTTCCGCGCCGCGGAGAATTATTGCAGTTTTGCAAAAGAGATTTAAGGCCTGATCGATGAGCCTTTTAAACTCCTATAAAAATAGCAGGCCCTCGCCGTCCGAACTTTTTTCATAAATAAGAAAGCCCCGGATGCGCGCGACCCGCGGAAACGGCCCCGAAAGCCGCGCTCTTGAGGCTCCGGGAGACCTAAGCACATTTCTGCGGGCTACGTCAGACGCTTCGAGCGTTTTCCGCGAGTGATCAGTCTGTCTGATTTTCTGCAATAACTTTGGCGTAATGCTTGTTTTTTTAATGATCGTTTATCGAGCGATAGTAAAATATTTTTCATAGTAAATAATGAAAAACCGCGAATGTACAAAGAAAAGGAAAAAAGAAACACAAGGCAAAGGTTTTTGTTAGTGATTAACGGTAATTTAATTAATTAATGACATATTCTCCAGGAGAAAAAATATTGCAATGTATTTTTGTATCAAAACCAGGATTGCAGAAAGTAGAAAAAATAAAATTCTTGAGGGTCGTAAGAACCGAACATTTCCCTTTTCCACGTAAAATATAATAGCACGCGACGCGGTTACCAGTAAATTAATTTCTCGATTTTTACCGCATCAAGATAAGGACAAAGACGGTACGTTACCTATCTCGGATCTATCTTGTAACTCAAGCTGATACGTTACAATGCAATAACCGTGCACGCTGGCAGTGTGATAATGTTGTATGCTAATAGAGAGATAAGATTGCCCATTGTATAATGTTGGCATTAACAATAAGTATTGTCACGAATTATTACATGTTATTGTTTATACAAAAACATTTAATAACACAATTGATAGAAATAAAATAAAATGCTTCTCGCTAATAATGGTCTTAAATTGGTTTAAAAATAATAATTTATAATTCTGTATTAATTTTTTAATATTTGAAGCTTTCAAATTCATCCATTACTTACCTACTCTGGTGTGCAGAAAAAATCAAATCTGTCGTGTTTGATAAAACATTACTGCTACTAATAGCAAAGTTAATAAGGATAGATAAGTTAATTAAAGATTTACTTTTGCACATAAAAGTATAATTTTCAAAATGAATATTCAATTGAAATATTATTAAGTTTGTTGATAAAAAAAAGAACAAAATTAGTATCATTTCTTATTCCGATTAAAATTTTAATATAATAAGGAATAAGGGTAGGAAAATTTGATATTAAATAAAAAAGTTAATCAAATACAGTTCATTCTAGAGTTTATTAGTATACATTATTATATACATAGTACAGGAATGTTACAGCCATCGTTAACGATATTTACACACAGGTTTCGTGTAAAAATACAGCAGCCACCATTTTTTTTAATAATCGGATCGTCAATATAACCAGACTATTATTTTAGAAAAGTCGAGGACGACTTTTTTTTTGTTTTACTCATCGGCTCAAGAAAAAATAATACATTTATAAATGCAATCTTTTTACACTTTAAAAAATCATCCCAATACACCCACACGCAAATTGATAATAATTATAAAACATCGACAATATAATTAGCCTGCTATTTATTAGTTGCATATACGGAATTTTTTTCAGCAATAGTTTTTGTTTCATCATTCGCCCTTCCTATATAAATTCACATTGAATTAGTTACACTTTTCGTGTTTTTTTAGTTTTACAATATACCATCGCAGCGCTACATTACAGCAATATTGTTATACGAAAAGTTAAACTCTCAATAAAATTCAATTCAGTGGAAGATTCATTTTCGTTAAAAATACAGAAATCAATATAGTGGAAGACCAGTTGTAACAGTATATTTTAAGTACAAGAAAATAATTCTTGCCTGTTGAAACTCTAGAATTATAACTATATCCATCTTTTAGCTCCTTTCATTATCTTGACTCGACTCACGTGTCTACGCGAAAATTTCAATTAATCTCTCGTGGACCTGACTCTGTCCGTTTAGTACAAAAAAAGTGAACATCGAAATTTCTTAACTAGGATATCTTATAGATAACAACGATGATATTAACCCATGCAATATTAAGAGTACAAATTGCAGCTGTAAATACTTTCCCTGTGCATGACCCAGAGGACTCGTAATTTTCCTAGCAATGCGGCACATTCACTAAAACGTATACATCACGCTTGTCGCATAGGTCCATGAGAGATTAATAAATAACCAAGCGATTCGTTTTCCCACCACTCATAAATACTGTGAAAGCGTAGAATTTGACATTTAGCGATCATCACGGAGCGTTGCATCGGAGCTGGGAAGTACTTGGATAGACACGGAAAACTTGGAGGATTCCGCGTCAACCTTTTCTATCACACTTTATCACCACCTTGCATCCATTTATTCAGCAGCGCATTTCACATAATTACAATGCTACTATTACGTCTACATAGATTTTATCTATCCAATTGTTAATGAGTATATTTTAATGCAGCACCAATTGATATCGAAGAATTTTAAACCTCTAGGAAAGTGAAATTGAAAAGTTCCAGTACTTCGCAGCGTCTACGATACAGTAAATAACAAAGGCGCCTTACGAATCTTCATTACGGTAATAGTACAAGGATAGCAATATTAATAATATAATAACAATAATTATAATAGTATAATAATAACGACGATAATAGCAATGATAATAATAGCGAAAATAATAATGATTACATCTTAAAAGCAAACATGCGAATACAATTGAAAATTAATCGGTACAACCAATAATCGCTAAAAACAACGAATTAATCTTCGGCAATGCAATAAGTTCATACGTCATATATCGCTAAAATGTGTACTGGGCTAAAAGATAAAAAAAAAGGGGGGTCGCCAGTTCTCAAAAAAAACCAGCGCCGATTCACTGGACTTGGATACACTAAGAGTTTTTGATACATCTATTTACAGCATCACAAAAATATCAGTATAACGTCGCGTCTTGGCAAACTATCGTTCTCCTACACGAACATCGACCGGTCGTCAATGGCAAACGGCTCTCTCCGTTCCACGCATGCACACATCCCCCTGCTTTATATTCAAATTACGTTTAGTTTGCGCATATTTACATGCAGGAGCCGTGCAAGCGCGGCTTCTCTCGCTGCTTGAACGTCCGTCTTTTTTTTAGGAATTCCTAGCTACAGGAACCATGTTAGAAAGAGAGTGCGAATTCTCCTCTTCGGAAACTTTATGTATTTATACATATATATATGCATAGTGTATCGCTATATATACCCGCGCACACAGTCATGCGAATTTCGTGTATACGTTTATAAAAATTAAGCAAAGGCACGTGAACCGCGCGATTCACGACGTGGAAATTAAGAGGTGGAATGCTTCCCTTGGATATAATCTTAAACGATCTCTCGAAGATTCAATTGTACTTGGCTGGAATGGTTCGTGTAAGCTCGTCAATGATTTTATGATATGGCCTGGCGTTTTTGATGAATTCTAAATTTAAGAACAAACTATGAAATTTAGTGTTTACATTAATTAATATTTTGATTGCCTAAACCGAAGCAATGATAAAGCTGAGCACGTAATTAAAACCGATGGCCAAGTTAATTATGCTCGTATGGATTGTTTGTGCACTGAAATTAAGATACGCGAAACAATGGCTCGTAAATATAAAAAATGTAATGAATTGCATGTTTCATTGATAAGTAGATGTAAAAAGTAATAATTTTTCTAAAAAAAAATTAATTGAAAGTGGAGCAAACGCACGCGGTTAATTTAAATGGTACAAAAAATTTTTAAAAATAACGTAATAAATTAAAAGCGAGTTTCTCGAATATCTTTGATCAAAATAGGTTGATGGAATGTAAATACAGCACGCGTTACATAGAGAACATAATTTAAAAATAATTAAAATAATAATAGTCTCGTAATAAGGTCTTAATGTAAAGCGAAAGTATTATAGTTTTCCAACCAAGCGCTGGCTTTAAGCTGAAAGAGCACTCGATCAAACCTCTTAAAGCCTGGCATTTCCCGAATTTCGCTCTTTTCTGCTTCATCATTTCCAATTGAATTTGATTGTTTCGACGATCGACATACAGATTAGCAGGGATGAAGGGGGGGCAGTGTTTTCGCAGTGACTTGCATTGGCACGTGTACTTTCCACGCGACCGAATTTCTAGCTACGCTTGATCCCTTTCCGATAATCTCCCTCGACTCCCGTTGCGGCATTAACAATAATGTACCGCCCTCGCAAAGGAGCTCTGGCTTCGAGGGAGTATGCGTATTTACAGTTTTAAATGCTTCCCGCGACGCTCTCCCTCTTTCCTCGTTCGATTAATAAAACAGTTTCGATCGTTTGTTTAAAAAACGGAGATTCGATTGAATTGCACTGCCGGTTTAAACTTTAAGTACCATTAGAGTATTAAACTTGTAACAGCCGCGTGAAAGGTTCGCGGAGCTTTACGAGCTTTACGGAATTAAAAATCGGACGCGGAAAGCTCGGAGGCGCTTAGAAGTAAAAGACCTGGCTCATCGGCGAAGCTATGACTAGTCGATATTAAGTACGCCTTCCGTAGTAGAGAACGAAACAGGAGAATCCTAATGCAGCGACTACAAAAAAAAGGGGGGGGGGGAGGGTTGAGCGTGGAAAAAAATAACGAAAAGGATGGAAGAATAAAAAAGAAAGTCTTAGCGACGCACGCGATAAGAAGGCTCGAAGGATGCTCTCTCCCTTTCTTTTTCCAACGACGACGGCAGTTTGTCTTGGGAGAAGCGCGGTAATGGTTCATCACGTTCCGTTCTCCTTTTTTTCGCATCTCGAGAAGACGACGGCCTTCGGAAGCAAAAAAATCCTCTTCCTCTCTCTCTCTCTCGCTTTCGTATCTCTTTCTTCTCGGTGCGGCCGCCGAGTACAAATGAAGAGAAAGTTTGCCGGCGCGTAAGTACACGCTAGGACTCGAGGGGGCTTCGCCCCCTTCCCTTTTTTTTTTACGCGTCTCCGCCCGTCGCTCGTCGGGCCAGGAACCTTCTTTAAAAGTCATCCGACAACAACGGCGCGCCGCGAGGCTCGCAGAAAAATCACAGTAAACCTTATGTACAAAAATGCGAGCTCGCCTCTCGCCTCTCATCTCCGGCACGTTTCTTTGTTCGCGGGGGCTATTTTATATTGAATCGGTCCGACGGTGTGGCGGCGTTGCAAGTTAGGCGCACCGGGCAGTGGCTTTTTTTTCAACTAAAACAAATCTATATTTTTGATTGATCGCTAATAAATGCGCGATCGACAGAGTTTTTTTTTTTTTTTAATGTTTTACGTTCTTAGACGATATTTTTAACTTACTAGTAGTTTGGATTTAAGTATCTTAAGTACAAATGAATCTCAATGTTTGGAAGAATTAAAATTGTTTTTCGTAAAAAATAAATCTCCTTGTCTTTAAAATTTATGTACAATCAGCACGCAGACCGAAAAACCTAAAAAGTAAACGCATTCAAAAATCGGCTGTACAGTAAAGTCAATATACAAAGAAGTAGAACCTAACTAAAAAGGCGATCCAAACTACCAGCATCAAGTACAAACCTTATACACTGAGTACACCGAAAGCACAACTCTATCGATCAGCTCGGCACTGACTTACGATCACGTGTCCGAGAAGAGGAATTCGCTCTCCGAGAGCAGGACCTCGAGGTCGGAGGGCACGGTGTGCAGGTCCGAGTTGGCGGGCTCGGCGATGCAGGACGCCTGGCTCAGCTTCGAGGAGGCTCGGCTCGGCTTGGACTTGCGCTTCCGCTCCTTACCGGCCTTCTTCTCGGCGATGGTCCTCACGAGGACGCCCGTCCTCGGTCCCGCGCTCGTGCCGTTCCTCGCGCAGCCCGCCGCCACCTTGTCGGACTTGCGCAGCTTCACCGTGAACTTGAAGGGCGGCTTGTACACCACCTGCAGGCGCACTCGCTCGTTCGGCTTGCCGGCGGACGAGTTGCCCGGGGTGCCGCTGGCGCCGCCGGCCGCGTCGTTTCGGGCCAGGTTGCCCACGCTGCGAGACTTGGAGCCGGTCAGTCTTCTCAGGTTCATTTGTCTGGACGGGCAAGATTCGAGGATTATTTGGTTTTCAAGGAAACGGCGCGGGAGAATTTTGCTTTGAATCGTTGGTTTTTCGCGACTAGAGGAATGGCTTTTTATTCGGTGTTAGTTATTGTAGTTCGCGGAACAACGTGTCAAGTGCTGCGATAAATCATGAAAATGTTGGATTGCAAAGCCATACTTCACGTAAAAACAATAGCTAATATTCATGAAATATTGTTTGACAGCTGTAATAAATGTTTATTTAGCAAGAGTGTAGTAGACAATAGTTTACATTTTCGTACAATTTATACTTTACGCATTACAGTAAGCCAATACAATTGTGAAACTTTGATTTGCTTTTATTACGAAACTCTCTAATGCTCTTAAATTTGACAGCGGAAACTCCCCGACTGAAAATAAATACAAAAATAAAGAAATAAAATCAAGAATAAAATAAAATCGCCATAAAAGCAGAGATTACTCGAAGGAAACAATTTACTTTTAAGTACTACAATCAGTTTGATTGCTCTTTACGATACGTTTACCCTGAGATACTGCGATATTCTTAAACCTTTAAGACCTTTTTACTACATAAATCACAACTTAATCTTATATAGCAGCTTCAATTCGATAAAGCCACCTCCGTTTACAGCAACAACAAAATAAAAAAAATAAAAAAAAAACTCCAAACAGATTACCCCCGGAGCTTTGAAAAAGCAAGCCGACTCACCGTCCGTTGTTGCTGCGACCGGCGGCTGCCTGCGTCGTCCTGGAGGCAGCGGCGACCGCGGGGTTGGCCTGCAGGTTCATGGGGCTGGACTTACTTTTGGGCAGAGCGGCGGCCGGGGCGACCGGCGCGTGAGAGGCGAGCAGCCACGAGCGCACCTTGCTCTTGGGGTCGGCAGTGCCTATGACCACAGCCGGGGCGACGACCGGCTGCGACGTCGCGACGGCCGCGCTGTCGTTCTTGTCCTGCGCGGCCGAGTAATCTATCACCTCCTTCTTCTTGCGCTGCTGCAGCTGCTGCTGGGAGCCGGAGGGCTTCTTCTTGGCGGCGGCCACGGCGACCGGGCCGATGGCGTTGTTGTCCGGCTTGTCGGCGCTCTTGTCCTTCGGCGCGCGTTTCATCAGCTGCTGCAGCGCGGACGACTGCTTCGCGGCTTCCAGGGCCGCTGGAACGGCCGTTCCGTCCGGAGCCGCTACCGCTTGGCGCTTTCGGCCGCTGTCGTCCGTCGGACTGGTCGCGGCGGCGGCGGCGGCGACGCGCTTTCGCTTTGCCTGCTGGCAGATGGAATTGTTTCGTTACGGGGGAGTGGGAAATTGGCTTCCGCAGCGCGCGGGAGAGTAGACGGTCTGTTTTTTCGCTGCCGCGAGAGGGAGAATTTCGCGGGGTTATTCCTGCGATCACTCGGACGGATATTTCGTAGGTGGAATTCAGGCACTGCGAGAAGATCAATTTTGCGATTCAAACGCGCGCTTATCATGTAAAACATTATGATAATAAAGGCTCGTTTGTAAAGAGATGAAAAGGTGCTCCTCTATTAAGATTGAAAAGATGTATTCAAAGGGCATTGCAGATTTTAGAGCGTGAAAGCTGCCAACATTTACGTGATTACTCTTTTTTGGTGTCTAGTAAATAGACAGATCGAAAGATAAATTTTAGTTGATAAAAGAAAAATACAAAGTTTTTAATTAAAAGAATCTTTCTACTGAATAAATACTACAAAAATCTGTTTAGATTCTAAAAATCTTCTGACACGATATTTGCACGTAAAGTATGCACTGCTATTGCACACAGCATCATGTTAATCTCTAAAACAATATTTTCATTGCGCTCTATGAACGCAGTTGTCAGGACAAGGAGTAAAACATTAAAGTGCTGGCCGTTATTTGGAAATTAAATCAGAAAACTTTAAAGTAGCTTCAAAGATAAGTTAATGAAATAAATAACGCAGGAAAAGAGCGAGTTTAAAAAAGTTAAACTCAATTCATGAAATCAGATACTTTTTCATTAAATTAATCTCTGCTTAATTGATAAAAGAATTATCTTATTTAGCTCTTTTTTCGTATTACAATAAAAACAAATATAATATCAGATTCATCAACGTTTCTACGCTGAATTGAAATGCATCGAGCTGTACTGTTATTGCATTACGTACGGCGCTGATCGCTTGTAATGGAAGTGACGCAATCAAACGAAGTATTGTTTATTTTGAACTGTCGATCGTCAAATTTTAAATTCCCAATAACTTTTTGCATTTACATTGAGCATTACAAGATTTGCTAGAAAATTGTTTATGACAAAAAAGAATTATTTACGGTCCATTAATTTAGCGTAAAAACATTTTTGTACTAAAAAT
>JAWWEM010000044.1:3594732-3604758 GCA_035582935.1 Ormyrus thymus | reverse complement strand
CTAGAAAATTGTTTATGACAAAAAAGAATTATTTACGGTCCATTAATTTAGCGTAAAAACATTTTTGTACTAAAAATCCAGAAAGATTTCTCAACATTTTAATACATAACAATTCTTTCTAAAAGTTTTTTAGAACATTAATTAGTCGTTAATTAATTATTTTCAGTCTCCATAAAGGCGATTTTCTAATAAAAAAAGACCAAACTTTTTCCCCCGCCGAGCCGCTTTGAGTATTCAGCAGAGAGCAAAATTAGCTAATACATTTCATTAAGTCGCTCGGCCGCAGCTTTCCCCCGCAAAAAAGACTTGGGGCAAAGAAAAAGGCCGATGGGTCATCAAGCGGGGAGGGAAGTTCCTCACCTTGGCAGACTTATCGTGCGCGTCCTTCTTCCTCTTGGGTCGTCGGCGCTTCTCGCGCACCTTCTTGCTCAGGGGCAGCTTCGCCCTCACCGCCGGCGGATGTACCGTCACGCCCTCCGCCCCCTCCGGCGGCAGCCTCACCGTCTCCGTCGTCGAGCTGTGTATTATCGTCACCGACTTCAGCTTCTTGTCCGGCCTTTTCCGCAACAATTTCGTGCTGATCACCTGTGAATCGCAGTTTATTTACATTTAGCCCGTTATTCTACCTCCTTTCGTCTCCCTTCCGGTCTGTCTCTACGCTCTTTAGAAATATATGTATATATATCTATATAAATGTAGCAAGCGGGTCACTCGGAGTTCACGGTAAATTGAAGAAAGACCCTCGGCGCTTTAGAGCTTTCGCCGCCCGTGGAAAAGTAGTATCGAAGCCTTTCGATACCCGAGAGGTGTCACTGACTTTTTCGCTCTCCGAGGCAGCGTTTTATGGCTCGTATAACTCCGCGACAGCCTTACGGCCGAGGGATTTTTATTTCATTTTAATTTCATAACCGCTGCCGGTGTTTTCCTCGAAAATATTAAATTCCGCCTGTCCGGGGAAAATTTTTTACGTAAGCTCCCGCGACGCCTTTGTTCGGGAGTGGCGCGAGGCGAGCCGAAGGCCCCGACGGTTTTAGA
Source organism: Ormyrus thymus (assembly GCA_035582935.1). NCBI lineage: Eukaryota > Metazoa > Arthropoda > Insecta > Hymenoptera > Ormyridae > Ormyrus > Ormyrus thymus. Next base: position 3,603,723 of record JAWWEM010000044.1, on the reverse strand, counting down.
AGCGGGAAATTAAACGTAACGTGTCGTTAGAAAATTCACTGGAAGGATATTTTTGCTTCTCGGGAAATGATCTTGTAAAGCGTTAAATGCACCGGAGTTGCAGCTGGAAACTTCAAAATGTAGGTTCTTAGACTCGACCTACTTTTCAGAAGATAAATGCACATTTGGCAAGACTTACTTTGCGATGATTGCTCTACATAATTGACACAGTTCTTATTAAGATTACGCAAGGCGCATCAAAACTACTATTAGCATAATTAAAATCTTACGTAAAGAAGCATAATAAATTTATAAAAAAAAAAAAAAAAGAAAACGTTGGTCTTTCCCTGATTTACTCGAGGACTGCAGTATTAAAGCCTAATGACTTCGGAAAGAATCCTCTTTTCCCCCGTAAGCCGGGTCGTACAATACTTGTGCAAACTAGCCTTCCCAAGCGCAACGAGGACCTACGGGCCGCCTTTCTAAATAGCGTTTTCTGACAATTCAAGAAGTTCCATTATTATTACGAATTGTACTCGTCGGGCGGGGCCGGGAGGTGTACCTGTGCGGAACTGTAATAAATCGAGCGGCAGGGCACAAGAAAGTACATACGCGCGAGGGAGACTATAATAAGTTGAGCAAATGCTTGTTTAAGCATCTCTAAGTAGCTTTGTACGAATTTAGTGTTTACTCGGTTCCGCTACTGACGTTGATTTATGGATGAACTTACTATTGGGATTATTATTATTATCGTCATCGTCGCACTTCTTCTTTCTACGCCTCAGGCGTCGCTGCAAGTGGAACGGAAGATACAGATTTTAGTACACGCTGAGATTAGTGCATTCTATTTGGCAACGTGTTTTCGGATAATTTTCAATTTTTAATGTATTAAATATGTGAAAGATATTAATCCAGAAGGTCCGCTGGGATACAAAGTAAATAAAGTAACTAATCAACTAAATTAAATGAAAATTAAACAATTCGCTAAATAAAGATTACTCCCGAGGCAATAATTTGGTTCGATTCGTGCAGCTCGAAATGAAATCCTAACGCGATTAACCCAGTTAACTTCCGCAAAAAAGAATAGCTTTGACTCGCTGCTCAAAAAATCAAGTCCGCACAATCGAAATGAATGCCTCGGCGAAACAAACTTCGCCCGTCGACTCTCCGCGAGCGAGAAGGATCTCTCTCGAGCTTCAATCGCCGCGGCGGTACTCACCAGAATGGAAATGGCTCCCAGGACGATGAGGGTGGCGGCGTACCAATGCTCCGAGATCCATCGGCGGAAGGTGGCGAGGCTCTCGTCCGAGAGCAGGAGCTTCCTGAGGGTGGCGAGCGGGCCGCTCGGGTCGACCTCGCGGCACTTCTGGAATACGTCGCAGTAGCCGTTGTAGTCGTTGCAGGGCGTGCCGGGCTTCGCGAACATGTTCGGGATGTCGTACGGCGGCGAATTCCAATCGAACGACGAGCTGCCAGGCAGGAAACGGTTGTACATCGGCGGGCTACAGCATTGTTCAATATCGCGAGGAACGTCGACGCGACGACGAGGAATTACTTTGCGAGGGATGCGCACGGGCGGATCGGGGCGTTTAGCCGGAGAGGAATTACTTTGCCGGGGGAAGCTGGATTGTTGCTGTCGGCTCTTTGTTCTAAGAGCGAGGGAGTTAAAAAGGAGCCGATTGGGGATCGATCGCGTGATTTGGGCTGCTGCTCTGAGGATAATGTCATTTTTTCAATTGAATTTTCTTTGCTTGGAAAATAAAGATGAAAAAAGAAGGTATAGCTTGGGATAAGGGATTCATTAAGGTGAATATTGCAAAAAAATATACATGCAAATATACGGAGAATAAAGGACGCGTTTTTATTATTGTTTCTGCGCTTTCTTGTTTTTACATCATGGCAAATATTTTTTAAAATGAATTTCTACTTGTTTCTTGTACAGTAAAATCATATTTTTTGGTTGTTATTGCAATTTCCATATTTTTCTAAATTTTCTTCGAAACAAAAAAAAAAAAAAAAAGAAACGGTTAGTTAACTATAAATATTTACGCTTTACAAAAAGCCAGGAAAAATTCGCACACTCATCTTTTCCGCGAAATCTATTCAATTCTGTCTAAATATCAAGTGAAAATATTCTCCATAAAAAAGCATTAAAAATCAAGCTCTCCAAAAAGGGGGTGGAAAAGGGTGAATTTTACAGCTCGTATCCAGGCATTCGCAGGGCAGAAAAATGTTTCCCTCCCAACTGGAAAGCATTCTCCGCGGAATTCAATAACCTCGTTCAACTTTCTCCCATTCCAGGGGCAGCGTCAAAAAGCGGGAGCTCCGCTTTTTTTCGCACATCCGCGAGAGGACGGGAAAATCGACTCTCGTTACGCGCGCTCGACCGGCATTTCTCTCTTTTTTTCTCCCTCTCTCTCTCTCTTCCTCTCTCTCACTCTGCATCCCTTCGAGCCAATCGTCGAAAATGACTTTGTGGAAGATTTCGAGTGCCGAGCGGGAGGGAAAGAAAAATAAAGGGGCTTTTCATCGGTGCTGAAAAGCTGATTGATTCCCCTGCATCGCGACTTTCTAACTGAATTCAGGCGACGGGGGAGCCTCTTGAAAAATTCGCAAACTGCCGGGAAAGACATCTCCTGCGAGTGCGCTCGCGGATATCCGATAAAAGTACAAACACTCAACGCGCGTCGGAGCAATCCGTGCCTCCTCGAATCGCGGAAAATAGGGGGCGGGGGAGGGGTCGGAGGGCAGGGACGTGGAGGGGGCGGGGGCGAAGCTGCGACACACGTTCCGAAAGCTCGGGCCGGGGAGCTTAAGCGCCTCGTCGCTGTCGTCGTCCTCCTTCCTTCCTTCCTTCTTTCTGTCGCTCCGGGTGAAATCGCTCGGATCGACGGAGAGAAACTTTGCCGACCCTTCGGGAATTGGGGAGTGGGGGAGGGGGAGGGGGGAGGAGGAAGGCGAGCTACGACGACGCTCGGACTAACCGAATTTGCGAATTTATTTAATTATAGCTGGGAAACGGGAATCGCATTCGACGACGAGGAGGTCCGACCGGTGCTTTTCCTGGCTGCGGGGGCGCACGCGGAGATTTCCCCGTCAACAAAGCGGGCGACCAACTTCAATCCGAGGGAAATAAGATGTTTTGTGTACGGCACTCGGGGGAGGAACTTTTGTCAATGTTTCTTGATTATACATGCAGTTATTTTGAAGTTTCGCTCGGATAGAACGGGAGAAGCTTATTTAAACTTCAATTGTTGAAAGTTGCTCTTTGTTTGGAATTTTTTATAGAAAGGCGATCGATGTAACATTATTTATGAATACTTTCTTAATATTATAGTTCGGGTTCGAAAAAAAAAATGTTCGATTCAGTTTTCAAACGTTATAGAAAACGAAATATACCTGGAAAATATGTTAGAAGAAGTTTGAAACCAAGATTCTATAAGGACACGAACGGAATTTTCATTGGTGAAATTCGAGATTTCAAATTTATTTTAAAAAAACAATTTACTGGTCTAAATGTATTACGCTATTGTGCGGAAAAAAGAAATTGGATATATTCGAAAATGGCTCTAAACTTGTGTCCTTCTATTATATTACATTGTTGCACAAGACTTGAAATTACGTTATTTTTCTGAAAAACTTTTACCGCAAACTTCGAATAATATCATCACTTTTTTATTTTATTTTCTTTAGAAAATGTGTATAGTCTTCGGAGAAATGTGGAATTTTCATGATTCTATTTAAATTAACCAATTTATGTTCAATCTAAGTTGAAATTTTATTCTACTGTCAAATTTCAGTCTCAAAAACTATCTTTTGAGAACTTATACCTTTCATTTAGCACAACTCATTTTAAATTCTAAAAGTTACCTATATTTCACAACTAGAAAAGTCATATCCTGATATTACTTCAATAATTTCTACCAAGAGAGAAAAGATTTTCTTTTTCCAAACTATCATCAAAGCCGCTAATCGCCCGAGAAAACGGACCATTTTCATCGCATAACTCGACTAACATTAAACAAACGTCTGCCCGAATATCGCGATTTTTAAGCCAACGCATAACTACCGATTAATGGCGAAAAAGCTCAAAGAAGCTTTCAACCGTTAAAACAGCACAAGGGCCTGCTGTTCAGCCGAAGCTCCCTGATCCGACGCCGGTCGACCTGGAATTCATCGTATACAGGCGCCTCGTCTGCCTGTGTAAACCCTAATCAAGTTACTTCGAAATGCAGCGAGCGAGCTTTGCGAGCGCTCGAGAAAGAGGGTGGCGGGAGGCGAGCGCGCCCGCCGTATTATTCCCCGGGGAATTCGATTAAATTGACATAAGTCCCCTTGTTCCTCTTGCTCACTTTCTCTCTCTCTCTCTCTCTCCTTCCCTTCCGCCGACCTGCCCCTCCTCGTAGCTCCTTCCTCAATATGCAATTTGACGAGCAGTTTCTCAATCAACTCGCTCGCTTTAAAGGGCCCTCGATGTGTGCAATCTTCCTCCCTCGCCTTCGGCCTTTTTACCCGTACGGCGCAAGTGGCATTTTTAGTGCCACTTTTACCCCGCCGGTGTGCGGCCTGTGTTAACTGCTAGTTCAGGGCCCGTCGATTTATTAGGCGTGCGTACCTTTTGTTGTTGATTCTCAAATTAATTATTGTTTATTTAAATTTGAAGGAATTGGGTTGTCTAAAAAAAGTTGACGTGATTACTTCTTTAATGTAATTAGTCCGATGGCAAAGACGGATGTGATATCAAATTATGTAAATTTTAATCCTCAGTTGAGAAACATTGCGTCGTCTTCATCGGACTTCTAAAGGATAAAACTATTCAAAATTACCTGCGAAAGGGAGAATTCAAAGGAAAAACCAGCTAAAGATAATTATCTCATCTCTAAAAGCAGTACAAGAAACAAGTTACCCTTAACAATTTATTCAATCTCATTAAGACGGGGGAGCCGCCTGTTTGCAAGTTTAAAGCAGTATTTTTCTCCTTTTGCAATCCCGTGAAGTAGTTCCCCGGAAATAGGACTCGCAACAATAACGAAGATAATGAAGTCCCGGGGAAGGACTTAATGAACTTACAGGCAGGACTGATTCTCCCCTGGCAGGCGGCAGCACAGCTCGCAGGCCTTCGTCGGCGGATCGTCCGGTCCCGGGATGCACTGGCAAGATTCAAGTCCGTAGGCGAGGCAAATACTTCCGGTGCACTCCTGCGAACAGAGGGTAAACAGAGGGGGGAGGGGGGCTTGAAAATTTTATCGCGCAATTTGCTTTCGTTCGAAGCAATCCGGAGCGGAGGACCGTTCGCGAGCTTGACAGCGGCCGTTTGCCGAGGGGGTTAGACCGTTTTGAGCCAATATTTGACCGGGCGAGACTCGTTTGCGAGCAGCTTAATGAGGTATGATCTTGAATTTAGACTTCGATCCGAGTAATTAATAAATGTTTAAATTGGACGTGCAGGGAGAGCTTGAAAATTGCGATTTAAATTTTAAAGACGACGCGGCGTGAGATTTGAAATTGCGCAACTGAAATAAAGGCTTTTCATTTTCGGTTTTAAACTGAGTAAATTTATGAAGCGTGCCGAAAAGAACAGTTCTCACTGCCGGCAAACGTAATCCATTCATGTCATGCGATTGCAATAAAGTGCAGGCGAACACTTTCGAATAATGGAAGATTCGCATTATTTTTATTTTACAGTTATTTAAATAAACGATATCTTTCCATTTCGCCGAAAGGCAGACTATTTACGATTCAAGGAAATGATAAGCATTTTCATCCCACCCCCCGTAAATCAAAGCCTAAATTCAGTTCGCCCCCGACAACACAGAACTGCCATTACAGGCAGTCCTCTAACAAGCTAAACAAAGTCCCGAAAAAAAGGTTGAGCAGCGAAACAAAGTCGATCGACAAAACTAACGAAGCCGAAAAACAAAGAGCCGCGCGCGGCGAAAAGTGCATGAAAATTGCGTCAGCCCAAGCCGGACAAACAATTCATCATATAGGCGCGTGGGATTCATATTCAAAGCACTTGTTCGTCGCGGCCCTTTTGAATTTTTATCGACGGCGGCGAGCGGCCTCCTCTCTCTGGTTTTTTTCGACGGAGAACTATACTCACCCCCATGAAGCAAACGAGCTCTTGATTGCAAATGGTTTTGTTGGGCTTGATAATGGACGGCGGACAATAGGGCGAGCGGCCGTTGCAAAAACTCGAGTCCCGGCAGCCGTTGTCGTCCCGGCACTTGTCGCCGAATCTCAATCTGCAGTCCGTCGTGCAGCACGGACCCTGCGGACAGAGGAGGAATGCGTTCTTTTCTCGTCTCTGTTCCTCTTTCCGCGCGACGTGCTTGTTGGGGTAAAAATAGAAAAGGACGTTCTCGAAACTGGGCAGGTGTGAAGCTTGCGGGGCGCTATTAGCAGCGTTTCTTTCTTATCGTAGGGGTGGTCTTTTTTTTGATAGCACTGCAAGATTTCTGTTGGCGACGGGAAGTTTTTCTGCTTAAAGCGTTTAATTTAGAATTATAATGTAATTCATAAATACGCGTTTTTTGTTTCGCTTTACTCCGTTCAATTTTGCGAAACGTATTGGTTCGATTTTAATCAAGGGAGGAAGATTCATTTTAATATTAAATATACAAAATACGATTTTCGGATATTGATTGACAAGTGAATAATTACTGAAGGCAGGAATTTATTTAATGTAAATTTTACAATAAACTTGTATATAAATTTTTAATTAACAAATTTAAACTTATTACAGCTTTAAAAATAAATTTAAAAATCCAACTTTTTATACGAATATTTCTCATCAAGAATTGCGTAAAAAAATGTTAAAACTTTGAGCTTTTAAATAGAAGTACAAATGCAATCTCGTGAAAATTTTTCCCGTAACTCACGGTCCGACATTAAATTCAAAATTAAAAAATGCAAATTTCGCTCGTACAAACAAAGTAAAAAAAGATCAGTCGAATAATTTCCCGCGCGCGCTTCAATTCCGGATTATCATCGCCGAAATCATAAAGCAGCGGCGCGGCCCTTCAGCCGATTACCGATTAAACCAATAGCCGATATTAAACATTACCGAAGAGCGTCCCCGAAAGAAAGAAAAAAAATTGATTAAATAAAAGCGCTCCGCGGCGCGGCGGAACCGGGCGGAAAATCTCGAACGAGAAATCAGACGGGATTGAATTGAGCCGGGCGCCCGTAAAGCGCGCAAGAGGAAGAGAGAGAGAGACAGACTCACCTGACTAGGACTGCAGACGGAGCCGGGCGTGAGGGTGCAGGGCACCTCTTCCGGCGGCGGATAACGACGCTGGGGGAAGCAGCACGAGTCTTGACAGTCCTCCTCCCAGCCGCAATCGCACTCCTCGCCCTCCTCGACGACGCCGTTGCCGCACAGCGAGGCTTGCGGCTCTGCAAAACAACGTGGAAAAGTGAGAGAGAGAGAGAGCGACGACTCACGACGACTCCGTGGAGCGCGCGATTCGGGGGGGATTTTCGAGCGGGGCCGAGTGTCCTTTCTGCACTGTGCGCGAGAGGAGCGAGGATTTAGCTGGCCTGCCTTACGAGAGGGGAATGGATTTTTACTCAGATTTTCCTAGCGTTTTACTTTACTCGCCGGGCGCGCTTTTCGGGAAATTGTAATCTTTTGGAAAAATATTTCTCCCGGGGATTATTTGAAGGAAGTTTATGAGGCGCTGTTGGCGGATAGCAAACAGTTTCGGGCTCGGTTTTTCGGAATTCATTAGGGTTTTTAGTGCTGGTGATTTTATTTATTTATTTATTGTTTTTTTTTTAAGTTTAATTTTATTCAGGATGCTGAATTTTTATGGGCACTCAAAGGTTTTACGGGAAAATGTTTTACATGAACACATAATGAACAAAAGTGCGCTGGTTACATCGATATTTTTATTTTATTCCATGATGAAAGAGAACTATTGATTCTACACTGCGAAGGGAATAAAAAAATGTTTTATTGATAACTTCAAAGTGACGTTGTCAAAGACTATTTTTTATAAAAAAAAAAAAAGACTAACTTTATTTAGGAAATAAAATTTGCTCCGTTCTACTTTCTGTGCTACCCGAATCAAGCGTATTTTAAAATGTAGTTTTATTCAATTTTAAATAAATTCTCAAATGTATGTCTGTTTGTTGAATGCTTAAAGCGTAATATAACGTTACTGGTACGTGTTTTTGAGATTCACGGCTTGCACAAAATATACTCTAAATTGAAAAAAAATAGAACGCGAAAATTATTTCAGTAAAAATATTTTCTCCTCAACCAATTCTATGGAAAAAAAAATAGAAGCATAAAAAATGCTATCTTTTCAATATAAAAAAAAAAATTCTGGATTATTTTACAAATGAAAAATTCTTTTATTCGAAATGAAAGTAGTATTACGTATAATTTACATGTAAGAACACTATATTTTAGAAGTCCTTTTTCTTTTAAATTTCCGGACCATTATTTTCTATCGGAAAGTCGCATTTTTATTTTGGATCCCCTTTGCGACACGTGTCGGAATACTTTAGGTCAGCAGTAAGCATATAAAATTTTCATTTTCAGGATTTATTCCAAGCTTTAAAGAAGATTATTTAAAATCGTAATGTGTCCTAATTACTCCACCGTCCAAATAGACTTTATCGAATCACTCAACGTCACTTGTCCCCGCCGTTCCGTCCATCATTCAATAATAAAATTGACGTTCTAAATTAAGCTCGTCTAAAAATCCACTTTATCAAACGACTTGTTTCCTAACAACTTTCCCGCTCTACAGCGTTCCGTACGTCAGCCTACAGCCAGCCGAAAGCGCCGTAAAAAAGAAAGCTATTAAAGAATCGCACCGCCGATTCGCGAAATTCAGGCGCGCGAAATATGAAAGAATAATAAGACAGGCGAAAAGCGCCGAGTCGACGTTCTCCCTTAACCCTCCCTCCCCCCCCCCCCCGACAATCTTCGCCGTCACGTTCTAATACGATTCCCTCGCACGTTCCGTTCGTGTATGCAAGGTAAAGACGCAGCCAGAC
>JAWWEM010000044.1:3574005-3588279 GCA_035582935.1 Ormyrus thymus | reverse complement strand
TCTCTCTCTCTCTCTCTTTCGGCGAGGGTCGAATACGTTTTACGAGTCGAGCGTTTAGCGTAGAAATCACCGATTACCGAGTGCGCCGCTTTAAAAGAAAGAGGAACGCACCGCTTAAAGCTCTCGGCTCCTCTCGAAATCAGCAATAATAAGCCGAGCAACGGCCCCCGAAAAGCTACGCCGCGCCAGTTAAAAATGTATCGAGTCGCCTATAAAAATTTTACGGCTCGATCCCATTACTTTTTACGGCGACGAAGGAGGCAGAAGAAGAAAAAAAAAAAAGGAAAAAGAAGAAAAAGTCGATTTCTTCGCGGGGGGCTCGTCGTAAAAGCTCATCGGCGAGCGGCAGCGAAATCAATAGGAACAATTTTTCGATAGCTTACTCGTACGTACGCGCGCGCGAGAGCCGGACTCCTCTAATGGGTCGAGCGCAGAAACGCGGACGACGCCGCGTACGAGAGAGAGAGCGCGCGCGGCGCGATATTCAGTACCGCGGGGAAATGAATGCGGCCGCGCGGAATATTGTCTGCGCGTGTGCGCGCGCGTCGGTGTAGTTGGGACGGCTCTTTCTCTCTCTCTCTTTCTCTCGACTTTTTTTCTTTTTTTCAGTCTTTCATCCTCTTGTCGTAAAATCCCATTATCGCAATCTCAGCGGACCGCCATCCCGGTGCTTAATCCGGCGGAACCGGAATAATCTCGTTTCTTTTTCAGCACTCCGGCCTCCCCCCGCGGACTCTCGAATCATATTTCCCGGTCCGAATATTCAAATAAACCGCGGGCTCTTAAGCGACATCAAAGAGCAGATACGCCACGTACTTGCCGATATAAACCTGAGGGAGTATACCCACGTGGGCTGGAGCGGCTCCTTTTTTCGGAAAACGAGGAGGAAGGAAGACGGAGAAAAAATAAGTCGCCCCTGGGAAATATCAGAGGGGATGTTACTCGCCGGTATCGGGGAGATACCGGGGATGCAACTTATTCCATTTCAAAGTTTTGTGAACGCCGCCGCCGCTGCTGCTGTTGGTCCGGTCGGCCGTCAATAATGAGAAATGTTTGCCGCCGGGGAATTCAGCCGCGGCCCTTCTCCCTCTGCCTCTCCTCTTGCTCTCTTTTCCCCGGCTTTCTTGGACCGCCGTGGAACGGGACGGAGGGGCTGCCCGGGGAGGTGCGTCTATGGCTCAGCGATTTTACGACGGGAATTATGAAAAATACCTGTCTCTAGGAGTGAGAGGCTCGATAAAAATTCAAATTTTCCGAATGGCGGGGGAGGGATGCCAAAAACTAAGCGCTTCTCGAGCCTAGTCGTATAACTTGGCGCTGTATAAAAGTGGGTATGGTCGTAACTTTTCTGATTTAAAACAAAATTCGATTTCCCCGGGCTTGATGTAAAAAGTGCTTAAAGTTCGCTAGTTCGCCTCACATCTCGGCAACTGCGTGTTCGCATATCGAAGTTCAGGTGATCGAGTTTGGGAGAGGAAGTTTAGAAAACGACGCCTATATCTACTTAGATTTCTTTTACATATTTTACCATTTTTTTCCCCGAGGTTGATTAGAAAATTTTTCTATGTGAACTAAATAGATAATGCTAAAGCAATAGCTATTAAAGCATTATCTATTAAGCATTATCTATTAATTACGAAAGAATTTGCAACACAGAGGTTATTAAATGCCGAGATTATTAATATTGCATTCTAGAACAATGTACTTATGTACCCTGAATTCTTGTTGTTCGAATAATTGCAAGTAGCCTATTTTGTCAGACGATTTAGCCATTGTAATTCGCTGAGCCAAACAGAAACAAAAGAAAAAATAAAGCGAATCAAAGTCGAAGCCCGCATTTGAATTGAAAAAAAGGCCCAAGCCGTATAACATTTTGGTAGAGCACGCGGCAGTGCAACCGTAAATCCTTTGATACACACGAGCAGAAATCGCGCTCTTTGCTTCATCGTACGTCGTTCAGCGCTGTTGGCCGAGTCGGTCTTTGTTTTGACCGCCGTCGGCGGAGAAAGGCAGCAGCGGCGGCGGCGGCGGCGAGAGACCGGCAGCTGTGCGAACGGGGGTGAGTTAGAAAACTCGGGGAACTCAAGTTAGAAGCCAAAGACTCGCGGCCGGCCCCGTCTTTTCCGACCCCTCCAGCTGTTCCGAGCACAAAGACCCACGAGGTGCCGTACGCTCGGCGGTCATGCGAATTCCTATCACGTTCGTAATACAAGCGAACTTCTCTCTCTCTCTCTCTCTCTCTCTCTCTCTCTCTCTCGGCCCTTTGCCGCTGTCTCTTTCTCCTCCTGCGGTTATCCTACGCGGTTCTTCAATCGAGTTTTCCTAACTGAGCCGCGGTCGAAGGGGGGAAGGGGAGGCGTGTAATAAACAGACTGACAGTTCGCCGTATATAGACGAGCGGAGAAGCAGAGGGATTATATACCTTTATTTAATTTTTCCTTCGCCCTTTGTGGTTCTGCCCGCGAGCCTCTGCGGAGAGCTAAGTCGGATATTTATCCTGGGCTTTCTGAATTTATTAGATCGGAAGAATGATACGCCGAGCTTTCCGCGAGGGATGGAATGAACTGTGAAATCGTGGATGTAGCAGCGTGAATTGTAAAACGATTTGCGAAGATTCGCTCTTTTAGATTGCTTTGTTGAGTAAAGAGAATTTCTGGAAAAGTTGCCGAGTTATTTAAGTTTACCAATATTACTCTGAAAATATTAAAGTGCAGTTATGGAAAAAGTTTTGAAATCTTTTTCATGTTTTTTTTTATACTTGGGTAAATAACACTTTGTACCCTTTCAAACGATTGTATAAAGACGAACGGAAAATTTTGCTTTTAAGATTGAGTAGTAAAGCCGCCGTATGGTCAGACGCGTCGTTAAAAAGAAGCTCTAAAAGGGCTAAAATGCCACGTATTTCTCTAAAATTTTTTCCGTAAAAAAAGAAAAAGACAAAAATAAAACAACTCAATACCGCGCGGCGGGCTCTAGTTTTAATCCCCGCATAAAAAGCCATACAATGCCGCCGCATTTCTCATAAAAGCCCAAATAAAACGGTAAAAACGAGCCGCAGGGGGGGATTTAGCCGGCCTTATGGAAAATAATTAACGCCGAGGTTAGACGCGCTTGTCGCGAGCATTGTGGAGCGCCGGGCGCGCTAAAACCAGGCAACAACGAATCTGGAATCTGGCAGTTAATTATGAGGCCAGGCGCGGCGGGCCCGAGTTTCGGCTTAGCGGTCTAAGCAAGCTAAAATTTCAGTTGCCTCGGCATTCGGCGGCCGCGCGCCTAACTATTTCAACTATTTGAATTGTCGCCGCCGCCGCCGCCGCTGCTGCTGCTGCTGCTGCTGCTGCTCGAGCATTCGCGGGCGCAGAGAGACTGGTCCAGGTATACTCACCGGAAAAGAGCTCCAGGTATTTCTCGACGCCGTAGTTGCCGGGGAAGCGGTAGTTCGGGTCCCGGAGAGCGTCGCCGCTGTGCACTTTCACCCGCTTTATCATGAAGCTGATATTGTCCGCTCGTCCGTCTTGATTAAAGTCTGGAAAAAGAGAAGAAGCATCGGTGAGTTATTAATTTTCTTTTTTATCTTATCTTTCGCAAGACGGGAGACGCTAAGAGTATTAGAGGGAACACGTTGGAAATGTATTTAGCGGGGGGTAGGACGAAGATGAAGCTGGGCGAAGAATGAGATGTGAAATATTTAGAGAAAGCCTTTTTAATGCCGCCGGGGGGAGGGGGTGGGGGGGGGGGCGCGTTCTTTTTTTCTTCCACGGCCGCTCCCGTACCTCTGCGTGAATGAAGCAAAATTAAGGTGGGTCCGTAGCGCTAATAAGGAGTGGGGATAAAAGAAAAATATTGTACTTTTAGACACCCGTAATACTTAATGCACATAAAACAGTACAAACAACAACTGAGCCAGATAGCTGTTGGAAATAATAAAAAAATAATTTTTGTTGCAATAGAAGAAAAAAGCTCTATAGCAGACGTGATTTAACTTGTGCATATATGTTTATAGTTCGAAATCCGGTACTGCCAAATTTTCAATGAACTATCTCATCATATTTTTCGTCTACTGTTGCCAAAAAACGAATACTAATAACTGGTTGCATACCATTTTTAAAAACGGTATAATAAAGAGGAATAGTTTTACTTTCAAGTGGTATATCTTTTATTAAGACGACATTTTTCTAAGTACATTAAAAATCAATGTAACTAGGTAACATGAACGTGCGCTCAATTATACTCCTTGTTAAAATCACTAACTTTGACGATCGATTTCTCCACAACGAAGTGGTAAAATAGGTTAAAAATTTGAAGGTGTTTGTGTAATGGACCGTACAAAGGTCTGTTCAAGTTTCATTAATTTTTCATTACTTTGCTATCGCCACGGACCCATCTTAAAAGCGCTAATTAAAAGCTAAGAGCTAGCAGGAAATTAAATGTAAAAAATAACACTCTCAATTATCTCTTGCTTTCTGCGAAGGAGCAACTGTTGTTGTTCCCGAAATGAAGAAGTTAATGAAAACTTGGAAATTAAAAATCACCTTTATCATTTAATCCCGCGCGATATCTGAAGTAACAAATGAAAATTGCGGCTTAAGGTACAACAGTCGATTCTGTTACCGAGGACAGTGATTACATTTTATTCGTAATCCTCTTTAAAGTTCTGCTATCGGTTAATCCTTTCAATAAAATGTAAGCGAACTTTGTCTGTTTAGAAAACTGGGTAAATTACGCCTTCATATCTTTCTTAGGAATATTGCTTTGCTTTTATTGCCGGCAATTTTTCTAAGTGTATTTGCGTGAGTTCGAGTTACCTTATTTAACTGCCATATCCGTTACCAAAAAGGTACACAAAACTTTTCCAGCCCCGTCCATTTGCTAATAGCTAATAACGCGCGCACACCTCCTCGGCTTAGCTTTCAAATGATCATCGGCCTAATAATTCCCTCCGCGCGTTACCCCGCGGTAGCTCCCTCCCGCCGTCGGCATCGAGCACTTAAAAACTTGGGGGGCGAAAAAGGAGCGGCGGAGCGCCTTGAGCAAGCAAAGTTTTCCAACTTCCCCGAAGACACGCCGCGGCGGCGGCGGCGGCGGCGGCTCAAATCGACAGACAGCCGGGCAGACAGACGGATAGATAGAAAACGAGGAAGCAAAAGGGAGGAGGGGGAGCGGGAGGCCCGCCCCGGCGACGAAGCGGAGAGAGGGTCGAAAATCGAGGGGAGCGAGTTAAGAGATAAACTAGTTAGCCGACGCTGCCCGCTGGCCAATTGCGAACGCACACCGCCGCCTCTCTTTCTCCGCGCGCCGCTGGGGGAAACTTAGCTCCGCTAATTGCCTTGCTCGATTTTCCGCCCGTCGTCGGGGCTTTCAGTTCCTTCTCTCTTTTTTTTCAATTTCATTATTTTTCCTGTCTCCCGCTCTCTCTCTCTCTCTCTCTCTCTCTCTCTCTCTCTCCCTCGCTTACCTCTTTTTGCTCCATTTCTCGCTCTTTCTCTCGTCTCTATCACCTCTCGCTCCGCTGACTTCTCGATTGATTTAAAATGCGCACCGAGAGAGTTCCCCACCCCCTACACCGAGTGTCGCGTTTTAAGTAGTTTGAGATTTGTAATCCACTTGAACGGGTCCAGATGTCTCGAGGGACTCGCGCGTCTGCGGGCGATCGTTGATGAGGCAAGCGTTGGGGAAAAAAAAATAGCGCTTAATAACTCTGGAAAAGAAATGCGATTCGGAGCAATGGAGTTTACAAAAAGCGCGAGACGGAGATAAAAAGAGCGGCGCGCTGATAACGTTAGAGAAGAAATGTGATTCGGAGTAATGAAGTTTACAAGAATCGTGAGAGGGAGGTAAAAAGAATGTTAAAAAAAGTGCGTCGAAAAAATTGGTTCCCAATTCGACCTGTATATGAAAGATGGATGAAAAGAGGAGCGAAGCCTCGTAGAGATTCTACTACTACTAAAGAAAGAACCCATTCATTTTCGATTCTTTATGTAAGGGGGATAGGAAAGTATTTCGTTTTATTTATGAAATTTTAGGATGTTTTAAAATTTCGAAAGGGGCTGTAATGATCAATTCTTTTAATTTAAGGTTCTATCGGCGAAGGCTCGGAGAATCCCTCAGGGTACAATTTAGTGCAAACTAAATCACGTAGATACTCTTTTATTTTTTATCGGAACCGAAGTTTAATAATTCGGCGAAAATGCTCTGTTTAACATTTATATAGACTTGAAAAAAGATAAAATAAACTTTTTTAGCGTAGATTGTTTAAAGGACTCGTTATCAATATTTATTTTTTTTCCACGTACATTCAAGTGAATATTAATAAGTTTGCAGGGTTCAAATTTTTAGTTTATATGCAAAATAATACACTTTTTCAATCATAAATTAAATAATTGTGTGAAAGGGAAATGGGATGAAAAATCTGCGTATCTTTAACTCGTTGATTATTAAAATACGTACTTCTTTCGTAAGATAGCTCTTATTTTTCTTTATTAAAAAGTTACATAAAAATAGCAGGAGGCATCAATGTTGCTCAAGTAATTTATAATTTTAAAGAAATAATATGATTTTATAAAGCAGCAAACTTGTAAAAGAAATACTCGATTCTGTACTTAAAAGTTTCATGGAAGTAAATCTTCTTGTACGTATACAAGTTTGTTAAAGTGATTGCATCACAAATCTGTTGCGCTTCACCAGCAGTTCAATAAGTTCACAAATTTAAAGATTCAGTTCCAACGCAGCAGACTTTATCTATCAAGAAATTTGCATCTCGTTTAATTTTTATTTACATTTTGCATTTCATTCCTGTAAATGAAAATAAATTTTACAGATGCTTTTTTGCAGATTACTCTCGTGGAGTTTGTAGATGAAGTGAAAGACGAAAAAGCTTAAAAGCTTCATTTGACATCGAAATTTTACATAATACTTTCCGTAGAAGCATTTTATTACTCATAATACATTTCCTCGAACTCTTTAAAATGAACCGTAAACTGGGAACGTTAATTTAATAAAACACCATTTGCAAGTCCGGCCGAGATCATTTTGTAAAATATTCCAGTTATACTTTTTGAAGCACCCTTGGCGAAAAGTAGCTTCCCCAAATCTCCCTCTACATCGTGCGAGCATCCATCGAAAAGCAGAGAGAGAGAGAGAGAGAGCGACGGCAGAGCCGCTCCGCTCACCGGAGACACACAAAGTCATGGAAAATCATTACTCCCAAAGAGCCTCGCCACCCCTTTGCTCCCTCAGACTGACCCAATTCCGAATCCATATAAAACCCTTAAGCCGATTGGCAGAAGCGAGGTGCGCAATTGCGAAATTTCGTTCGCGGCGACGATCCATCAATCGATCGGCCGGAACGTTGCTTAATTGAAAAAAGTGTGCGTAACGCGAGAGAGAGAAGGCCGCTCCTTTGACGGGGAGATTAGCGCGGAGGGGAAATTTACGAGCGAGCGAATGACCCCGAACCTACGAGGATTTGGCAAGTCAAAGTGTGCACGCGTGACGTTTAGCATGAACCCTTTTCCGATGCCGTTCCCTCGTAATGTAGCTGGTATCGATGTGCTATACGAAGTTTTATTATTGCAGCTTTGCCGCGGATTTCCGCAACTTCATCGGGGGGGCGGGGGGGATTAACGAAGATACATGCACTCGAACGTTTTGCAGGATTTACAAATGTTTTTTATTTTTTCTGTTTTTTTTTTTTATCACTTTTTCAATACTTCAAATGTTAAGTAGACAATCGTGAATGCAGTTCTTTTTATTTCAAAATTGAAGCGGATACGGAGAGAGATTTATTTCATGAAAATTTCATGCAATTTTTCGATAAATTTCACAAAGCTTTTATTCTGCACGAACTATTTTATCGATGGGAATGAAAAATTTCCATTTTAAAGGGCAAAGTGTCGCGAGCACTTTGGAGGCCAAGATTTTCGAATTAATTAGCCCCCCCTTCCCCGTTTTTTTTTTTTTTTTTTTCTTTCCTAACCCACCAAGAGCCCGGGAAACAGAAACCGCCGCGCGCGAATGGAAATTCTTCAAAGTTTCCTCACCGGCTCCCGAAGCAAATTAGCTTTCGACCTCAACAAGCAATTACCAAGTCGAACGATTCCCGAATGCATCGCGCCCTCGCAGCTCGCAAAGATTTCCGCATCGACCGAGAAGCTCCCACATACACGCGCGCGCGCGCGCGGGGGGATCGGAAACTCATTAGCACAGCCGAGTGTCTGGGCTGATTTGCATTTTCGAGCGCGCGGGGCGAGGGGGGGGGAGACGGAGGGCGGCAAGGCGACACCCACCTGTATGCTTGTAGATCGAGTTGACTTTCTGCACGTGCCTGGTCATAACTTCGATGCAGGCCTCCTCCGTGCCGTATCGCGCGAAGAACTGATGGTCCGCCTGCAGGTACAGCATGCAAGTCGTCTTGCGCGGGTCGACGGTGGCCCGCTTCCGCCGGCTGTGAGACCTGTGCGGGCAGAGAGACGCCGGGGCTGTTTTTTACTCCTCGTTCTCGCTCGAGCGGCTCGCCGACGCCGACCCCCGGGGTTTTCAATTAGCGTCGGCGGAGCTCGCTCGTTTTCGGAAGGGGGGTGACAGTTGTTTGGGGGTTTGGAATTGATGAGGATCTGGTAAGGATTCTCGTGATTCTAATAATCGATTTTTTATAAGGTATTTTACAATATCAATTGGAATTGATATTTTACTCTGAACGAATAGAGAAAGTTTTGAATAATATCATACATTTAGTTTTTAATAATCAATCATTATTCCTGAGTTTAAAATTTCTTTAATGAAAAGCGTCGCACTTTAGTTCGCTATAATTTTAATTAGGACTTCAAAGAGCTTTCATTAAACATCAAAAAACCGTCATATAGTTCCACTTCCTCGACTCACACCGGAGAGCAGCATTCGACAAGAGAAATTTAATATAAAATTCTCTTTATCGGGAAAATCAAAAAGAAAGCCGGTCCAATCAATTGAATTCTCTCGCCGTCGAGACCGCGGCAGTTCCTCGTCCTCGTCCGCGTCGGGCCAGAAACAAATCGGACGTATTCGTTCGTTAGGGGGCAAAGCAAACGCAAATAGTCGTCGGGCGAAATCCCCCGGGGATAACATCGGCCGACGCGCTCTTCTTTCCATTGTCGGGCCGTACTTACCTATCTCGATAATCCGTATCGAAGTGCCTTTCGGAGAGACCGGCCCGAAGCAGCTCCGGCTCCTTTGAGTAGAATCCGCCGTGCAATCGAACCTCATTGTCCAGCAAATGTTCGTAGAGCGGCTCCGACGTATCGTTTGACGATCCAGGGCTGCTGGGGGAGGAGAGGGAGAGAAAATCGATAGCAAACAAGTCATTTTCGATTGAACAACAGATGGGGGCCGCGGAGGCCGCGCGCGGCGTCGTGACACGCCGATAAGAAACCTCGAGAGCGAAGGCCCCCCCCCCCCCCCCTCTCAGCGGAAAAGCATTCTTTGGCTCGATTAACTCGGTAGAAAGTCGTTTTGGAGGGAAACAAAAGTGGAGCTGCGCCCCTCTCTTCAGGCGTTCTCCCCGCTTCGAAATTATTTTCTCAAACTAATTGGAAATAAATCGTTTGTGACGGGAAACGAACGGACCGGGGATAATAAATACAATGTCGTTATTCACGTAATTAAATTAGTCGTGCAAACGCGTAAGCCCGATTCTATTTTGCAAATGTCGATCAGAAAACAACAGCAAGAAACTCTTAAATGCCCCAAAATCCGCGTTACCCTTGAAAAACGAGCCGCCGCCGGAAGTACGGAGCAGCGAGAAGAAATCTACAAGAATATAGGAAGATGTCGCGCGACATCTTCCCTCGCGCGCAGCCCCACAACTCACCGTCCAAGGGGGACGTCCCTCAGCCTGCCGTTCCTGAGCCTCTGACTGGCGCAGCGGAGCGGCTGGGGCGGCCTCTCGATGTCGCTGGAGCGATAGGCTATCGTGTGGTACGCCGGCGAGGTGTCCTCCTCGGCCGACAGGTATCTGCTGGCGGGCTCGATGTGGTACTCCTCGATGCCGGTGACCACGCTGCCGTCCAGCAGGCCGTCCTCCGTCACGACCCCCTGCACCAGCGCGCTCTCGTCCTCTGCAACGCAAAGTCAATTTGCCGATTAACCAGGCTGCGTGCGCCGGCTTTAATTAACTGCTCGCCGGGGGGGAGGGTGGATTGATCGTCGGTGTATGCGGTTGTATTTCGCAAAAATCGTTAATTAGCAGCGCGGTTTATGATTGTGTATTAAAAAGCGGCTTAAGGTATTGTGGGGGAGGGTCGGTAATTCAAAACCTTATAGTTACATTAAAGTGTAAGAAATGTTGACCTCTATGAATGTTACGAATGTCACGCAATGTTTTATTTGAAACTTTCCATTTCTATCCGGGGATCTTTATTAATGCGTAGCTATGAAGAAATTATTAAAAATAAATAAAGTGAAGATTTTAAATCGATTAAGTATAAGTTTAAATTCCGGAAAGCATTTCATAATTTAATTATTGATATTTTGTTTACGCGCGTGAACGCGCTCTCCATATAGAAAATATACGACAATACAAATGTACAGAGTATGCAAATAAAGCCAATTGGCATTCTGAGAGGTATTAAAGTAGTCAATTTGTGTACTCC
This sequence comes from Ormyrus thymus, assembly GCA_035582935.1. NCBI lineage: Eukaryota > Metazoa > Arthropoda > Insecta > Hymenoptera > Ormyridae > Ormyrus > Ormyrus thymus. Next base: position 3,577,654 of record JAWWEM010000044.1, on the reverse strand, counting down.
ACGTGCGCTTTAAATCTATCGGAATTCTATTCATTTGCGCAACGTCAAGTGCATATATTCGAAGTAGAAAAATGAAAATTTCCTCAGACTGACTTTCAATTTTCGATATTTCTCTCTGAAATGCGCGAGAATGTATTTCGTAAAGCCTACCATTTTTCAAAAATAAAGGCGAATACATATTTTATTGGTAGAGATAATAAAAACGTTAATAATTACAAATAAATATTAGACTTTAAAATGAAGCTACCCGAGAAGGAAAAATATTGCATCAAAAATTCATTCTGCTTCAGTGTTTAAAGTAAAAAGTTAAAAGCAAACTTGGAGAAATCGAGAAAAATACATATTGATGTTTAGATTTAATTTTTAAAATAAAGAATACTGTAATAATAAATGATGCTTACACAATTAATTGGTTTAAGTTTTGTAATCAAAATTTATTACATATCGTTCAATTCACGTTTTAATAAAACAGTTTTGGGATTCGAAAAGTGAAATGCACAAGTAATAAATGATAGAATAGATCATCTAAATTGTAATAGTCGGCTCGACGATATTTCGGGGTTAGCCGAGAAGCGATAACTATTAGCAGAAACGTTATCATCACCTGTAGTTTGTCAATATTGCGGCAAACATATCTCCCGCCGCCGGGGATATTGAAGTATAAATCTGATTTAAAAGCTTGCATTGATTGACACATTAATTCAGCGGCATTATTTCGACGACATTAATGCTCGAGCGCACCTACATCCTCGATGCCCCGGAATGAAAACTCCTGCCGAACTGAAACTTGCTCGATTACAGCCTCGAAAAACGAATTACTATGGGCGCCGCTCGATTTTCGAAAGCGCGCTTAATCGAAACAAAACTTCGCCAACTAGCTAGCGAAACTTCCTTCTCACGGTGCCATTTAGCAGTTTTCGTCGCTCGACTTCGGCATTCGAAAATTCAAGGGGGAGGGGGGGGGGCGCTTAAAAATCGGCCCTCCGGGCAACGGCAGCCGGGCGAGGAAAAAGGATTATTGCGGAAAATTGATGGGGCAAACTTTCCTTCCGCGAGACTCCGCGAAATCGCGAGTAATAAAGCGATAACGTAGAGCCGAGCGAGAGAGAGAGAGAGGGAGGGAGAGAGGGAGAGGAGGAGAGAGCGATACGACATAATTGGCCCGGGCAAATTCCTTGAGTGCCCCACGAGAGTTCCGCAAAGCAAATCGCGGACTCCGTAATTGCACGGCGGCGGTGCAGTTGCATCGGCTGTTCACACACACACACACACGCGCGCACACACACATACGCGAGCGCACGAAGGCAAGCACTCGAGAGAGGATGTGCTCTTACGGTGTTCTCTCTCTCCCTCTCTCTCTCCCGGCTGCTCAGCCTTTATCTCCATCTAATAGCGTCTCAAAAATCGTTTACCCTCTAACTCGGGCGCAGTTTACGGACGCTCGTTCAGCCGGGAGGGAAAAAAATCGGGGGGCTATCTCCCTGGACGCGGGCCGTCATTATGTGCTTAAAATTAATTTATTTCATTTTTACGACGTGGCCGCCGTTCCGGCCGATCGCGTCTTTTATACGAATTGGGACTTGTTTAGCGTGGTTGAGAAGCGCACGGGGTCGTTGCTGCTAACTGTTGTTGTGGAAATTTAGAGGGAGCAGTTTTAATTTGCTTCGTTTTGTTGTGTTTTTTTTTCTTCTTTTTTTGCGAAGAAACGTATATTATTTTATACAATTACGATGGCATTTTTCCCGTGGATTTGAGGTTGAGCCAGATAAATTTTAATTGCACGGCGTCGTTCTCGTTAAAAGCTAAATTTTCTACTATTGAAACGCAAATTTAATCATTAGACCGAGTTATCTTCACGTTGATCTACGGCGTTGCTGTTTTTAGAATTCTATTTTACAAGTTCTTGTTTCGTACCAACTACACTCTAATTAGTGCACTAATGGTGCTTGTATGGCTCTCGTAATACATTACCGTTCACGTGATCTGTTCTACTTCTTACGGGTCAGAAATGTTAAACTTGAATGAAAAAAATTGGCCAGCAGTTACTTTTGCTTTATTACAGACTGCGAGCTGAAGCATTGTCAAAGACCACTTTTTTTTTAAATTACAAAGTGTTTAAAAAAAAAAAAAAATATCCAGTCCCTTATAATTAGTACGCAATTTCTCTATACCCAATTCCAGTTTTACGGTCTATTTTAACTTTTTATTCGAGCTTTTTTTATTTTTCGGTCCAGCAGAAGAGACTATAAGGTAGCTTTTTCATACTTTTTTTCTAGCGCACCTAGTAATTGTTTTAAAACGAATTCTGCAGCTGCTCTGATGCGCACTTGTTTTCCATTTTAGTTTAGGATTCATTTCTATTGGCAAAATTCGCGTTGAATATAACGAAGCTCGCGCCCGGCACGAGATGTCGAAACTATCGAAAAAAAAAAAAAAAAAAAAAAAAAAAAAAAATACAAAAGAGCTGCGCGCAATAGTGCTTAAATTTTCAATGCCCGCGACCGAATCGAGAAGAAAAATGTTTCGGAATTATTTTCAGAACCTAATAACAGTTAGCGACGAAACGCCCGGCGAACGCTTTCGCCCGAAATAGGAAGAAAAAAATCACGTTTTCGGAGCTGCCCCAGTTAAAAGCGCAGCCCCGAAACGTCAGACAAAAGAAAATTCCAACAATCTTCATAAATCCGCCTAAAATGGCAGCAGGAGCGTCGTCGCTTACGGCCCTAACAAGAGGAGATTCCGGCTCGCGCCACTCCATCCTTATTAAACCCCGGCGAAATTCTAATTTAAAATCCTCTAATACGCGCCATTAACCCGGGCCGGGCTTTAATCCCGAGGTAAACAAATACCCACTAATCTAATCCCGCCGCCCTCCCCGAGCCTTCTTTCCCTAAGCCCCTGTCATCCTCGTGACAGCGGCGGTGTGGCCGCGGCGGCGGCGGCGGCACCCTTCCGTATAATCGATGCGCGCCAGTCTCGCAGATGTCTCTCCCTGAATAGACACGAGCCGCGCTCTAATTATCCCGGGGGATAATGATGCTGAAATTAATACCGGGCGCGCGCGAGATGCACTTGACGGATAAGCCCCCCCTCCCGCCCCCCGGCGCCATTTCAAAGCGCCGATAACCAAATCGTATACGTACCCGCGCGGCGAAATGCACGCGCGTCGTCCTTTCCCTCTCACTCCCTCTCTTGCGGCGAGAGACGGAGGGAGGGAGGAGCTTTTGAGAGCGCGAATTATGATTAATTCCGCTCTGTTCGGGGAGATAAATCAGCGACGTTCGACAATGCCGCGCCGGATCGCCCGGGTTTAATATAATGGCGGGGAGACCTTGTCGCCGCTGAAGAGGGAGAGAGAGAGAGAGAGGGCAAAACGGAGGCGCTAATTTCATTTGCGTACACCCGCAGCTGTTACGCCGGTGGGCGCCGCTGTCCGGGACGAGCTGGAATTTTAAGATTTCCACTCCGGAACAAGCGGGTCAGGCGAGGCGAAGGGCCGCGGGATCGGCCACGTCCGATTCGTCTAATTCGCTTTGATGAGTCGTAATTCTGGTTTCATTTCAGATTTAACGACGGGCACTAACACCGCCGGCGAAGCGCCCTTTTTTATTTTTAATTTCAGCTTTGCTTCGAGCCCGTTATTCGTCGC
>JAWWEM010000044.1:3550086-3565181 GCA_035582935.1 Ormyrus thymus | reverse complement strand
TCTCTCTCTCTCTCGCGCGCGCGGGCGCGATTTTTCTCGTCGCGCCGATTAAATAAACGCGGAGGGCCGTTGGGTAACAGCGCGCTTTGACAACAAAAAAGTTAAAAGGACGAAGCCGTTCGCCGAAGCGTTACGCCGTCCGTCCGGTCTGTGTATATGCAGCCTGTCCCTCTCGCTCCGGCAGTGTGTATACACACAAGGCGCTGTCGCTTCCTCGAGAGGGTAAATAAAAAAAGCGGCTGCAGGCAAAGGCACACGCGAACGCTGCGACACACGTGGCTACAGCTCGGGGCAACGTGCGCTCTCTCTCTCTCTCTCTCTCGCTTTATGCAACTGCAGAAGGTTAGTTCATACGCTGCGGCACGGTATAACGCGACCTAACCTCCCTTCGGCCCTCGGCTCTCCGCGAGACGGTCTCGCGTTCTCCGCTCTCGCACTACTGGAAAATCGCTCCGCGCGGCGGTGCTCTGTCTTTCGACAGGCGAGTCGTCGTGCAGCCAGGCTATCTCTCCCTCTCTTTGAGCCTCGGCGGCGCGCGGCTCGGCTCGCCGCTCGCCTCGCGGCCTATAACGACGCGCGGCGAAAGAGAGAGGGAGAGCGCGAGAGAGCGAAGGCCGCGTGCTGGTGCACAGTGCCAGAATGCCGAGTGGCGGCGGCGCAGTTGCGACGCTCGGCGGCTCGAGAGACACTGCCCGGCAGAGCGGCACTTCGCGCGGCTGCTCCGAGCAGCCAAGCCGCGGCGTATGGCGAGGAGCGGAGCAAGTGTGCGCGCCGCTGGAAATCAGGAGGAGCGCGGGGCGAGCACGGAGCGTGCGCAGGCGGCGAACAGGTCGCGATCAGCGCCGCGAATGAGGACAACGACTTCCCCCTCCCCGCGCGCTTCCCCTCGGCGCGTGTGAGTGTGTGTTTCGTCGAGGCGCCCACGAGAGTCGTTCCGTTGATCCCGATATACCGAGAGCGCAACTATTATGAGACCCCTGCCGCGTCGGAGTGCGTGCCGGCGCACTTTTTGAGGGAGCGCGACGACGAGCGGGCCGGGCTTGCTTTTTGCCGGAGGTCGAGGAGTTAAACGACCGCCACCGCCGAAAGGATTGCCGTGCGCGCGAAACGCCGGTTCGGGACTTCCGATTGTTTGCCTGGTACGCCGCATTTTGCCTCGCCGACGCTTCGACGACCGCTGGGGTGTTAATTGTCCGGTTTACCGGGGTTTTTGTCCTGCTTAACGACGGAGAGCTTAGTCACGAGGGGTCGATAGTAAGCATTTAAAGAGCTCGATAAACTTGAAAAAGTGTGGTGATACAAAATCTCCGATATCGAAATATTGGGCGGCATAAAACATGCGTTCTATTGCTATCTGTATCAAATTAATTTGAAAGTGATTATCGAAATTATTTTAAAGTAGTAGACGTGATTACTCAAGTACAACTCTGATAATGAAAATAAATGTCAATCATTTTTATTGAACGTCGCTGACAGAAAACTATCTAAATTTCGATGATTTTCGAATACTTCATTGATCCTATCATATATCACAATGATCGTCATTATTAAAAAACATACGCATCCAATGCCTTTTGAAAAAAGAAATTTATTGATAGATAAAATTCAGCCGAGTTAATAATAATTAAAACAATTACTAATAATTATTTCATTAATAATTCTTTCCTTGTATAAAGACATTGTATAATCTCTACCTAAAGCCCAGAACAATCCTAACTAAAAAGTCCAGCCATAATTTATATACCTTGCTGCTTATCCCAGACGTTCAATATGTTCTTGTAAAAGTTTGGCAGAAGGCCCATACTGTTTTCTGGACTTTTTAAACATTTTCCAACAATTCCTGGCAGAAGAACCAGTCTGTAACGTAAAGATATCTTTTGAGCTTTTCAAGTACATAGTTCAGTGAAAAATATAGTCTTTAAAATTAAATCGCAACGAAATTCTTTCTGCATTTTGGGTACTTTATTAATTGTTCAGTTTTTACGAATTTCAGTATAATATTATTTAATATTTGATCAGTGCTTGGCTCAGGTGGTAACGACATCGGTTCTTTTACTTGTACTTAAACGCTGGGCATTGTTTTTCAAGGCAAAAGGCTACTCGAGGTCGCGGATCCGCAATTTTCACCGAAGTAGAACATTATTTACTGGATTTTTCGATGGTTGAAGCTAAACTCTACCGCTCACTACAATAATTTTTAATTACAGCTACTAATAACCCAAACCGAGGAGTGAAACTTTAAAATCAAAGAAAAAATAAATAAAAAATTATTATCCTTCTTGTGTAACAAAAAACTAAAAAAACAAATTTGTAACTAATAAGCACATTTAATTACGTTAAACAAGTAATATTTTAAGCATTAATTACTTTAGAAAATTTTAAAACTTATTGCGGTACACAGTTTCTTACAGCGAAATCTGATTAAACAAAAATTTAAAAAATTTCGATTAAAATAACTGTTTACCTAAATTTCACAAAAACGAAATAAAAACTTACATGTCCTACGTAGCTTTTCAAAAATTATTTGAAAATAACAATGCAGGTTTTGAGCACGGAATTAAAAAGCAATTTTAAGGTATAATCTTGAAAGAAGAAGTTGAATCCGAAGAATTCGAAAAATGCCAAGGGAAAAATAAACCTCGACTCCTACGGTAGACTTTTTGAAATACTGCAAGCCCCGCAAAGCTACACCGACTTAAAAATTTCCTGGCACGCGAAACGACCCACGCGCTCATTTTCTCCCTCCCGACTGCAGTCATATACCATACGGATTTCGCAGATCAGCAAAAGCTTTCTCTCTCTCTCTCTCTCTCTTTCTTGACGTACGACAAGTAAACGCGCGCGCTTCGAAGTCACGAAGTGAACGCCTGCGCGAATTGCTTCCTTTCCCTCTTATTTTCTCATTTTTACGACGCGACTCTCCTTTCCTGTCAATCCTCCGGCCCTTGCGGAGAGGCCGCTTTTGTTGTGCAACCGTTCCCGCATGCTTCGCGCACTTTTTTACGACTTCGTCCTCGCCGGTAATCAACCCCCTCGTCCAGGGCCGCGCGACCCGCACACGGACGCGCTTCGAGCGTACTTGACACCTGCGCGCGAGAGAGAGAGAGAGAGAGAGAGATCGGCAACAATAAAGGTATCGAGTCTATAAATAAGTGCGATTATTCACGTTCCGCGACCGATTTCCTGGTGACTGGGGATATCCAGAAATATGAGTGTTCTCCTACGCAGGTTTTGTGCAGACCTTTTGCGTGGCTTTTGTTTCGAGGTTTTTTGTGCATTTGGCTGCGGACAAAAGAGCTTATTTTGTTTACTTGTCGAGACCGAAGTGTAATGAACAAAAGATATATTTACGTTAATTATAAAGAAAAATGACATTTTCAAATATCACCGAAAGAAATAAGTAATGAAAATAAATATAACCGATGTCATTCTGCATCTTTTTTAATTGCTGTATAACTAAACATTCGTAAGAAACTCGACAGTAGATTTTTATACGTTTAATTTATTTTTTTTAAATCGTAACTTCTGAGGTTATTTTTTAAATAAAATAAAATTAATAATTTCTAAAACAATGAACACACTTAATTTGGTTTTTTGTTGGGAAAGGATAAAAATGCAAATAAATCAAATTTTTTATGAAAAAGATCATTCATTTTGGTAAAGACGGTAAACGTGAATAGAAACATAAAATTGTATAAACAAATAGCACCGTTTAATTTCAGCTATTAAAAATAATGCCTTATGGTTTTTGTACATTTACAATTACTGCAAATTAATTTTCAGATGATAATGGTTTTTGTTTTAATAATTTATGTTCTTATGCTTCTATACTGCAACGTCTATCTTCTATGTAAAATGGCAGTTTATTCATTCATTCTATGTACAGTTTTTAAAACAAATCGTTGTAAAAATATAATTACTTTTCATCTTAAATTAAAATTTATTGCATACTTGAATCTTGGAAAGTTGTCTTGACAGACATTAAATGCAACTACACTTTTTACTACAATTTTTTCTATTTACGTCATTTAGTCAACAAAAAGTAATAAAATCATAATAATTACTGGTTTACTTACAAAAATTAAGTAAAAGATTTTTAACTATAATTTATTCGCCCTTAAACCAATAATTTAATTTACTAGCTACGTACATGCACGCTGCGCGTGCTCATTTTCATTACGCATATTAGAAATTTATTTTATAGTAAATCTTATTATTCTGTTTATATTACATGTTTCAAATACAAAACCTATTTTCTTTTTGTTTTTATATTGCATATTTACTTCTATGATTTAACTTTGATATATACCAATATGAATTTGAAGTTACAAACTATAAACTTATTCAATAGCGTATTGTTTTTCTACAAACTATTAAATAGAAAATATAATTCGAATGTAATATTGATAAACAATTATTATAAAAGAATCTCTTTTACTTTCTACTTTAATTTTCGGATTCTTCTTTTATGTTAAAATTAAAAATGTGCTTATTTTAAATTTTATCGTCAAATTCAACAACCAATCAGATTGCGTTTTAGTTGCAGCCACCTCTTTCAGGCATCACTTTTTTATTTAAAGGAAAAGCTAATTAACCCTAAGATATCTTTTTACAAACCTATACAAAAAATCCTTTCATAGAAAGAAAAATTTAATAATCCGCAGCATTATTGGCCAAGTAGTCGCGACGACCAATATTTGAAGCCTGCTTATTTTGAATGGCCTCAAGTTTCGGACACTCTGTGATTCTGTGACCAAGACCACCACAATAACTGCAACCTTGTTCGTCTGCAAAAATAAAATAAAATTGAAAATATTGTTACAAATATTGCATTTATGAAAACACAAAATAAATTGATTTTACCTCCCACATTGAGGTATTTTTCATTTTCGGAACAAAGTTCAAGAAGGAATGGTGGTACTTTTTGTTTAGCTTCTCTGAGTAAATGTTTCAAATCGAGCAAGACAGACTCATCGTTGGCTTTGTTAATGAATGTTGTAGCAATACCAACGTGACCTGATCGGCCGGTTCTGCCAATTCTGTGGACTATAAAAATATGGAAAGATTAAAATACAAATACTGATGGTGTGTTATAACAAAAATTATTTAGACTAAATATTTACCATAATTTTCTACATCGTCTGGCATATCGTAATTAATAACATGCTGAATGTTAGCAAAATCAAGACCTTTTGAAGCTACATCTGTAGCCACTAAAACGTCTTTCTTACCAGCTCTGAATGCTTCCACTGATCTTGATCGTTCTTCTTGATCTAAACATAAAAACCATTCAAATATTTAGAGTTTTATCATATACTTTTTAAATAAACTAATTTAAATAAACGTAAAATAAATATACCTTTTCCACCGTGAATAGCTACTGCTTCAACACCTTTTAACAAAAGATATTCATGTATAGCATCAACATCTTGTTTCTTTTCAGCAAAGATAAGAACAGGAGGAGGTGTCTTTTTCAGGCACTCAAGTAAATAAACAATTTTTGCTTCTTGTTTTACGTATTCAACTTCTTGAATAACATTTAAGGAGGCAGCTCCAGCTCTTCCAACATTGATTGTTACAGGTTTTACAAGAGCTGAACGAGCAAAATTTTGAATTTTTTTAGGCATAGTGGCTGAGAACAGTAACGTTTGTCTTTGACCCTAAAAAATTCATTAAAATATTATATAGTAGGCTATTAATGAACTTAAATTAATTAGAATTAAAAATGTATAATTAATATTTTAAAATTACCTTAAAGAACGAGAAAATTGTTCGAACATCTTCTTCAAAACCCATGTCAATCATACGATCAGCTTCATCCATACAAAGATATCTACAAACGCTTAATTTTACCATTTTTTTATCTAACATATCCATTAGTCTTCCAGGAGTCGCTACCATTATATGTACACCTCTGAAAATACAATATTTACAAAATTATTTTGTATTATTTGTTTTTTATTAATACTACGAGAAAAATATTAACAAACCTATTAATTACGTCTAAAGATTCTGATACAGGTACTCCACCAATAGCAAGACAGCAACGGATTTCAGGACAACCAGTGCGCCTTAAACTATTTGTATAATGCTGAATAATATCAAAAGTCTGTTTTGCTAATTCTCTAGATGGACATATTATTAAACCTACAAAAAAAGAAAATAAATCTTTAGTGAATTTTCTAGATTACGGAAAAAAAAATATATATATATTTATATAATAAATGTTAAATTACCATATGGTCCTTCATTTTTACTAAAAGGTAAGGCCACTTCCTGCTCTAGGCAAAACATAATGAGAGGCAGAACAAAAACTAATGTTTTACCGCTGCCAGTAAAAGCGATACCTATAATATCTCTGCCTGATAATCTGAAAATAACAAAGATGAATATAAATAACAAAGAAAAATATAAAAAAAAGGTTTTAAAGATTTCCAAATTTAAGATATGAAAACATACACTGCAGGTATCCCTTGTATTTGTATAGGAGTTGGTTTTGTAATTCCTTTTTCTTCTAAACCAGCTATTATACCTTTATGAAATTTCATTTCTTTAAAACTTCGCAAAGGTGGAGGAACATCTTCACCTTCAACAGTGATACCAAATTTCCTTCTTATCCTTTCGTGCCTTACTTCATTTAAACTTAATATAACTCTTGGTGGTCGCCAACTTGTTTTGATGGGATCTGTATATTCTATACCTTTGGCTAATTCAGCAACACCCATCAAGGCTTTATTTTCTGCAACACTTTCCAAAATTTTTTCCTCTTCCTTCAACTGCTTTTCCATTGCACTTTCTTTCTTTGCTGTAATACAGATAATTTATCATTTATTATTTGTGATATTTTTCAAATTAAGTTATTTAATTGAAATAATCTTGAAATAGTATACTAGACCCCTAGGGAGAAAAAGAATTATGCAGCAAGCTATGGGCTTGCCATTTTATCTCCCGAGGAGTGTATACTATTTTTTTGCCTAGCGAGGCCAAAAATATAGTATTCTTGATCCAGCACCAGACGAGAAAGTAATACTTTTGGCCCGCAAGCAAAAAATACCATTTAGGATTAAAATAAAGATAAATTACGAATAATCATACCTTCTGCCAATTTTTTCAATTCAGTATGTTGATCCAAAAGGGAGATATTGGATTTTCGGCCCCATACCTGTCCATCTTCTTCTTCACCATCATCCCTTTCATTTTCACTGCTACTTTTCCCAGTTCCCATACCATCTTCTTTTAATTGTCCCAATCTTCCTAATTTAATAAGCTGTTGCTTTTTTCTTTCCTTTACAGGTACATACGGAACGTAATCATCTTCAGATTCTGAGTCATTTTTTTCATCTCCTCGACGATACCTCTGATAAAATAGTGTTTTATTTTAGACAATTATATGATTATTATTTCCTTACTTCCAAATAAAAATTAAAAGGAACTTACCTTTGCAGGTAGAGGAGATCTTTCTTCTACACTCATTTTGTAGACTTAAATTTGATCATTAGATTATAAACCTACGTACTCTGAATTTTCGTTATATCGACGTTGAAGGTCTAGTATTCTAAATTCTATAATAATTTCAGTCTTCCGAATGTCGGTCTTGGGAGCTCTTGTATACTGCGAGCTGCGACCAAAACTAAGGAATTGATCCCAAATTTCGCAACATCTATTAGTTTGAGCGCTCTGAAGTTGGCTCTAAGTTTCAATCAATCTAATCGACATTATTTTAAAATGTCATAATATACAGGTAATTGTAGTAACACTAATTACTCAATAGCGCTCAATAATATAGTGGATCAGATCCCGAAAATCATAATTCTCTTTTGTTTCACTACTTGGATTAAAAAAAAATCATGTCATTAGCTGCCACAAGTTTGTAAGCTCAAGATTTTTCAAGCACTTCTTTTTTAAGACATTTATTTTACAACTTAAATATTGCGTGTACGAATTATGGATTAACTCTATCTTTTAGAAAACTTTATAAGAAATAAATTCTTTATATTCTTTTTATCCTAAATTGTTTATTCGCAAATATATTTTATAAAATCTGAGGAAAACGTCATTTTTGCGCATTTTTTCATATTTTGGTTTTTTCTGAAGATAGCAAAACTTTTTTAAGTGGTGCATATCGATATCTTCCTTTTACATGCTATTTTGAACCGATTGGCACAAAAATCTAAGTTACGTCATGTTAGATCCACATCAGGGAACTGTTGAGTCTAATTCTACTGACTCCGTTGACTTTGAAAAATTTTCAGCCCCATGCGATCTGAAGTTGGCTGCAGTGTGTACATAAAGCATTTTGTCCAAAACAACCCTGTCAGCCGTATCTCCTACTCCTACTGTTCCCGAAGAGCCGCGGCGCCGTCGCTGCGATACGCCGATGGCTAAAAGTCGTGGTAGGCCATCCGACGGCCACCCAAATAAAAAACATAAAAAAAAATTTGCGTCAATATAAATCTGTTAACGTGCTGAATTCAAAGTATCATCAAACGCGCATGACATAGAACGATCCAGTATTACTTAATAGAAACAGAAAATGTTCAAGAATACATTTCAAAGTGGGTTCCTGTCGATTCTTTATAGTATAGGCAGTAAACCACTGCAGATTTGGGACAAAAAGGTTAGAAATGGCCATATAAAAAGAATAACAGACAATGATATACAAAGTTTAGTGTTGGAAATCCTTGGTAGCAATGTTAGCACCACGTATATAACCTGCCCAGCAGATCCCAGGAAAACTTTGGGAATCAAATTGCCATTTTTAGTTATGATCATTAAAAACTTAAAAAAATACTTTACGTTTGAAGTACAAGTAAGTATTTGTCAAATGTATATTGCTTTGTCAAAATAAAATTTATTTATTTATTATTGACACTTTGTATAAAGATTGGTGTATTTGTTTAATCAAAATTTTATTTAGAAATATAAAATATCTGATTCCATAGAATTATTAATATTTACTTAAATTAATAGTTGTTTTATATTTAAACAAACTGTTAGCATTTTATAGATTGATCTACATGCATCTTACAATAAAGTTTATTTTGCTTTCCAGATTATAGATGATAAAAATGTAAGAAGACGGTTTAGAGCAAGCAATTATCAGTCAACAACAAGAGTTAAACCATTTATTTGTACAATGCCAATGAGATTAGATGATGGTTGGAATCAAATACAATTTAATTTGGCAGACTTCACACGGAGGGCATATGGAACAAATTATGTGGAAACTTTAAGAGTACAAATTCATGCAAATTGTCGAATCAGAAGAGTTTACTTTTCAGACAGGCTATATTCAGAAGATGAATTACCAGCTGAATTTAAATTATTTTTACCTATCCAAAATAAAGCTAAGTGTTGACCTAAAAAGTACCTTTAGATCATTTTAATTTATTTGTAATAGACAATTTTAACATAAGAGGAAACTGTAACGAAGCACAACAAAACTAATTCAAGCAATAATGTGACTACAACTGATATTCTATGTTAGTAGTAATAAACATTGCAACCTAAACTTTTTTGTAATTAGTTTTGTAATCATGCATTTACTTTTTGAAGTATACAGGTTTTTTTCGTATATTTTTTGTATATCACAAGGATCTCATAAATCTATTGTAAAATCAAATGAAGAAAGCTATATTATACTAATGATATCCAAGTGCTGTCAAAAGTTAATATAATTTTTTTTTTTGTCAGAAAGTGCCTTGTATTTTTACCACTAATTCTGGATGTTCAAAAATACATAATTAAGTAGAACGTTTTTTCAAGATCAAGTCACGACGAAGTTTTTCAAAATAGATTATTAATTTATTCACTGGAAAATAAAACATTTTGAACATCAATAAAATATCTGATTTTTATTAATCATGTTTTCAAACCATATCCACATCTTCAGTTTAAACAATGTATTTTTATATTATATTTTGTTAAAAAAATGTTCTGCACAATCAAATCTAATCTTTTACTTTAATTTGCTTTATTTATTAATTTAAAATAGTACTTTTAATTCAATTATTAACATTTCTAGTATTTAATTGTTTAAACACTTAGTCACGTTCCGAATTTAAAAAATAATATTTATTATTTATATTAAGATAAAATTTTAAAATATAATTTGCAGTCTTTTGTAGAATATAATTTTTTAATTTATTTTTAAGAATAATTTTTTTGTGGACGTAAAATTAAAATGTACAAATTTTTAAAATATTGATGAGTTTGTTTGTTCTTATCTATTTTTCTTAATTGATTGCTATACAATTTGTTTGTCAATAATTCGAACATAAATAAATTTCATACTTAAATTTATTTACAGTCTTGATAAAATGATGCGTGCATAATGAATTTTCGTAAGAACTAAAATTTATGTTTTTTCTGTCATTTAAAAGGCTTATTTTAAAAGGCTTATTTACTTGGATTTTTTATTTCTTGCTTTAATAAATTAAAGTTAAATACTTATGTCATAAACAAGAAATTAGTATAATATATATCTAACTGTTGAACAAACTTATAATTAATTTTTTTTACATTTTATGCACAATTTATGAAATAACAATTAATTTCACTTTCCAAAAAAATAAAAATTTTAGAGTAAAAAAAGATGAAATTATTTTGTTGAATTTTACTCTCTTATATTGTAATATATCCCAAAAGAAATGGATTGTAACCATTGTTAAAAATTTTCTAGTAACAATTTATCTGATGTGTAAATAAATTAAATTATTATTTAGGTCAGATTGTTGGTAAAAATGATCAATAAACCTCCAATAATGCCGATAACTCCTATGCATTTTAAAGTAGTCATTAAAATGTAATTTACGAATTAAACGCAACTTGCTTAAAATACTAATTGAGACGTGTAGTACAATTTCGATACTTTTGTTTAATAAATTAAACAGACATCGGTTTATATGTACATAAGCATTGTACGCATTTTAATTGTCCACAATTTAGCACAGCCCAATATATCTATTACGTAAAATTTGGCCTGTTGTGTTAAATTTTGCACAATATGTAAGTGTATGATTCGTATTGTATGTGCATGAATAATGGGTAAAAAAAGAAAAATATTAATAATTTTTATGGAAATATAAATCACAATGTTAATAACTCTATCAATTAATATAATAAAATTCTATAATATATCTATCTATATTCTATAATAATATAATAAAATTTTTAAGAATAAAATTTATATTAGTTAAATATTGTCAATTATTAGCCGATGCTTGTAAAAAAATTTTTGATAGCATAATCTATTTCAAACTACTGACAAAAAATATATTCGACAGAAATAATAACAGTCAAAGAAAGGTCTCCTGAACATTAATTCAATCTAAATCATTTAAAATTTTACCACCCTGGCACCACTTTCAAAATGTCTTCAAAGTATCTTAAAAACTCAAACTGCATTTCCCCCTTCAATAAGAAAAAAAAAGAAAAAGAAACCGCCCCGTCGACCCAGCGACGCAGTCCTGAAGCCCGCTCAAGAATTGACGAGCGGCAAAAAAGCTCGATAAATTGCATTGCGCCCCGTAACGTGCCAGGCGCATTGAATGTAATCAGGGCTCGCTTCGCTCGGCATCCGCTCTCTCTCTCTCTCTCTCTCGCGCGCGCGCTCCGCCGTCTCTGTCCCCGCGAGCTCGCAATCGTCCCGCGCCCCGCGGCCCGCGTGCTTCGACATTAATTGCTAATTATCAAGTATTGATTTTTTTAAAACAGAGACAGACCGAGACCCGCGCCCGCGCGGCCCCCCCCGACTCCCTCCGAGCCCTACAAAGGTGCGGCGGAAGGGGGGCAGCTGCTCTGCGGGGGCGGGAGAGGGAGAAAAAGTGCGAGCGAGAGTGCCCGGGGTGTCGGCCGCACGCACGAAGTAGCAATTAACGTCGCAGACGCAAGCCCGCTCGGTGCACTTATATCTGTACACACCGGCGCACGAAAAACTCCCTCGCAGGGCGCGCATGCGCCGAGCTTTCGCGCGGCGAGCTCGCTTGGATTTTCGAAAGGATGCCGGTGCTTTTTCAAAATCGCATCCGTGCGAAGCCTCTCCTCCCCGTCGCCGACTCGGGACCGGCGAATCCAATCGCCCCCCGAATATTCGGGAAGAACGGGAGCCGCGCGCAGACGGACCAGGTGGAGAAGATGCCGCGACCAATGCGCATAAGCAAAAGGGAAAAATCGGAGGCCGCGCGGGGGAGAGAGAGAGAGAAAGAAGCCCGCTAAAATGGCGGACCAATTAAGAGCGAGGGCTTGATGTATTTGATATATATAATTTTTGCCTCGGCGACGGAGAGCAGCAGCCCACCCCGCCTGGCATTGTGGCGCGCGCGTCACCTCCAAAGAGAGTTTCGCGCTCGATCCCCCCCGCGGCGGCAGCCCCTCTTTTTCCCGGCCAACGGAAAAATCTCTCTCTCTCTCCCCCTCGGCGTGCACCTTCTCTCGCCCTCGGAGGAGGAGAAGGGAGGCCCGCCACCAACTGAGAGAGAGAGAGAGAGAGAAACGTCGATGCACACGTGGGAGAGCGACTACTGCACACATTCGGCCGTAACCCAGAATCGCGCGCGCGCCCGATGCAGTAAAAATAAAACCGCAATCCATAATCGCCCGCGTACTCGTCCCTCTTCCCCGAGAGCGCTCGAGCCTCCTAGCTCGCCTTCGGCGCCTATTCGCCGGGTGCGATTGCACGCGGGGTTGATCGCTCGATCGCGCGAGGAGCGCGCTTTAAATACTCCGCGAGTCTCGGCCGCGGTGCGCGACGACGACGACGACGACGACGACGGCGGCGGCGGTGGAGCGGCGGCGGCGGCGGAGCAGCGCGGAGGGATAATGTAATTGTCGTCTCTCTCTCTCACACTCGCGCGCGCGCGCGCCCGCGCTCTCTTCCCCCGTTAGTTGGAAAAAGTGCACCGCGAGATCTGGACCGCCGAGCCGTGGCGAGAGCGTCGAGCGCGAGGGATGTCGAGAGCGTCGTCCGCCGCCGCTGCCTGATCATCATGGGGACGACGGCGAGGGATCTCATGGAGCGGGACGAGAGCGCCGAGGAGGAGGAGGAGGAGGAAGCCGAGGACGAGGAGGAGGAGGAGGAGCAGGCCGCCAGGAGGAACGGAGGCGAGGCTGGACCGCGGCGGTGCAGGATCTGCGCGAGGCGACTCGCGAGAGAGGCCGCCGCGAGCATCTTCGGAGACGAGGGTCAGAGGAGGAATCTGCAGAAGACCATTCAGAAGTACCTTTACATCACGGTCAGTTTCGCGCTCTCTTTAGAGACGGTGTTTGGCAGTGCCCTTGCGTGCATTTCGTATTAGTATTTAATTACTTTCAGCTTCCGATGCAACGTACAAACAGTTTTTCCAGATACTTGGAAAAGTGTGTGTACAGTCATTCGTCCGATCGAGCGCGCAATTCCCCTGAAAGCGCATTAGCTGACCGGTGAAAGCGGCCGTTTCCGCGGTGCGCCGTCACGTGCTTTTTCGAAAAGCCCGAGACAGGCGCACACGCTCGTCGATCCGATCGCGACGATCGGTCGGTATCTCGATCGCTCGCTCGCCGCGCGCTGCCGACAGCGGCCGTCGAGCGCTCGATTCCGCCCCCTCGAACGCATATTATAGACGGCCTCCTCCCCGCGAAAGAGTGCACGCACAGCTCACCTTGGCCTTGGGCTCTCGGCACGCAAACGCGTAACGCCACGGCCGCGTGCGGCTCGCACGGCATCGCGGCGGATCGGCCCCCCGTGTCGCCGAGCGATTCAGTAGAAGAGGTCGAGGGACGGTGGGACAGTCGGCCGGGGGGGTGGCGGCGAGGCTAAAAATCGCGCTCGCGGCCGGGCGCCGTAAGAGTGTAAAAAATTAGCATTTTATTGATTGCCAGCGGGAGCAGCAGCAGCAGTCGTGCTGGCGACGCCGGGGAAGGGGAGGGTAAGAGCGCGAGCGAGAGGGAGAGGGGGCGGCCGGTATTAGCGCGCGCTGTATCTGCCGCCAGCCGCCGCTCATCTGCCGTCCTCCCGCGGCGATGATGTATGAGCGCGTCGGTGTGACTGCTGCTGGTGATGCGCGCGGGATGCGTGGCTCCGCGGCGGGACTCTCGCGCTGCATTGATACGCGCTGGAAAAATTAATTAAAGCGCAGCCGGGAGCCTTTGTGTCGCGACGGGGAGGAAGGGAGAGAGAGAGAGAGAGAGGCTGTGTAAAAGTGCGGCGCGAATATAGTTTACGGCCGGGAAATTGTTCCGGGAATTGATTATTGCGGTAATTAATTATTTTAGTTATTGCTGGGAATCATATTTTGCGATATGCGAGATGCGCTGCCTTCGTTTTTCGAGCTTTTTCAACCGGGGATAATTAATTGCTACTGATCTACTTTCGATACCGTTTTTCAAAGGCCTTTAAATAAAGATGGTGTTTTTTTTTTAATAATAATAAAATGTTCCAACTGAATTTAATTTGTAAAATATTTATGCATCATTATTAAGTTCTAAAAACTAACGGTTGCTACTTTGTACATTATAATCGTGTTCCTAAATAAATTCGTGTACGTTGCAATTTATTCCTATAAATTGCTGTTTATAAATACCAACATTTTTCATAAAATCAATTTCAATTTACATCATATTTTATATGTGACATCAACATGTAATACGACATATACTGTAAAGTTAATTTAATGAACAGTTTATTAAAATCGCCAAGAAGCCGGCATAAGCATTATTATGATATTGAACCTCTGAACTACTTCAAATGGAGTCGTCGTCGGACTCAATTAATAATTTCGCGGACACGGCTGAGAAGAATCGGGCAATTCTCTCGTGAATTCGTTAAGATCATTGAAAAAAGGGCCACGATTTTTAAATAAAATAGAACGCCAAAATAACAGTAGCAATCACTATATTTAAAGAAATTAATACATATAAGCATCACATTAATTGTCTCTCTCTATCTCCGAATCTCCTTTGCAGGACACACGCACACACACTCAACAAGCTATTCAAAACGCCTCCCGAAACCTATAATTATTCGCTCTCGATTCTCGGATTCAACCGACAATCCTTCGTCCTCCGCAAAATTCTTTCAACTCTCGAAACGATACTCTCTCTCTCTCTCTCTCTCTCTC
>JAWWEM010000044.1:3534163-3545966 GCA_035582935.1 Ormyrus thymus | reverse complement strand
GTTAGTACTTAAGTTATAACGAGTATAGACGTTCAAGCGCTCTAAGAGGGAGAAAGAGAGAGAGAGAGAGAGAGAGAACGGTATTGATTTCAGTATGTTTATACTTACATAATCTACCGCTTGCACATTTTCTCAATTAACCAAAATAAGATAGAAAGTAAGAGGTTCTATAAGATTAAGAATTTTCCACTGTTTATTGCTTAAAATTTATTTTCTTAATATAGTTAAATTTTTCATATAGTTAAAGCAGTAAACGAATCATCGCCAAAGCTTTATCAAAGTTCAAAGTCCGCCCGATAATTACCACCATCGTTTTCACCCATCGCCTCTTTTCTGCTTTCAGACTGAGCTGCGCTTGGACAAGCAGAGAAAAGACTGCCAATTCGACAACGAGCATCCAGAGAATTACAATAATAATAATAAACAATAAATATTCCCTCGCGATAGCGAATATAGCCCTGTGATACTTCGCGATTCGTCAAAGAGCCTATAGAATCACTCTTGTCTTCTGATATTGGCCGAATTGCGAACCTCTAGTAGAAAAAGAAAGAAAAAGAAAAGCGAAACAAATAATAATTCAAGTAGGACCAGAAAACAAATTAAAGTACTCAGAAGGAAGTGGATAATCACAGCCGCGCAGCACAATGCAGAAATTACGAATTACGCTAGTCGACGAGCTGTTATACGTACATATACATCGCACGAATGAGCGACATCCGCGTCGTTCGTTGAATGAGAGCACTTTGCAAGACTGTACAATAATGAAGAAAACAAAAAAAAAAACAAAGAAGGAATCTCATGTGTCAAATTAGATTGTACAATATATTTCACACCGAAGATATACGTATTATAGTAGGACGAATAATTTTAGAAAAAAAATATCGTAGAGCGCGAGGACGACGATAACCCATTGCATACATGCATATACGTAAATGTTTTTACCTCGTTAGTAAAAAGGACACGATTTTATTAGAGTCGACGTGTTATAATCTCTCCAGCAGTATTAAAAGAGGCGGCGGGACGCGACTTCGCAGCTGAGATATGTCATCGATACCGTTTGTGATGAGTGGGCCGATATGTATACTTGTAGAGATATATGAGAAATAGATCGTGCTTCCGTAAAGTCATATTACCAGTACATTGCACACCGTCGCGTCTGCGTGTACGCGTACGTATATATACAGTATGTATACAAACAGATAGAGAATAGAGACAAAAAAAAAAAAAAAACGATATCTTGTATTTTGTAATTGCGTTTTTTGTAAAAGTAGTTTACAGTAAAGGGGGACGAGGATCGCACGTCGCGTAGATTGTATAGACGAGGGAAGCAGGTAATCACAACGAAGCGATTGTTCGTCGGCGACGCGCGCGAGTATTTTTTTGCGCCGAGGGGGCCTATTAGACTTAGCCGAGGCTTAGGTTCAAGACTGTGACGACTGTCGTAAACAACAGTATTATTTTCCGCTAATTATATTCATTGTTATCACCAGTGTATCGTTTGTAAGTACCTACTGTCACTGCTAACATTGTAATTAATGGAGTATTTCTCGTAGGGGAGAAGGAAAAATTAGCGATTTAACCGATTGAAGATAATAAGTAACGAGCCGCGAGCAGTCTGCGTACAAAGAAGCGCCGTAATGTTGTTGTCAGTGTAGAGAAACAGAGGAAGTACACCAAATACAATAATTCAGAGTTTGAATAAATTAGCTGCACGTATTGATTAATCATGCTGTTTGTCTTTCGGGCAATAAAACTCGTTAATCGCCATCTCCTTGCTAAAATGTATCCATGAGATCCTCCGTAAATATAGATTCCATTCACGTAAGCAATGATTCATGAAATTGATAATTATTTATTTGATGTGACGTAAAATTCATTTATGGTGCGCGTAATATAAGCTTTTATTTAACCGTTAATCTGATTTTCATCAATCAAGTTTTATATGCTTTGTTTTAAATTCATTAATCTAATTAAAAGTCAAGTGGTTCATAAATTGGAAATTTTTTCACATTCCGTGCCTGAAATTAATCTTGAGCAATTTAACGTTTTAACTACAGACCGAGATAAATGCTCAAAGTTCAGCCCAAATTAGCTAAGCTGACTTGTTTTGCTATCCTTTTTTATTTTAATTTGATGATTTATTTAACATGCGTGCAGAATACGTTTGACTTTTCGTACTTTTAAGGTCATTATTTGAAAAAGTGAATATCTTCTACGGCAATACGTACTAGGTACGAAGTGAATGAGGTTATTTCAAAATATTTTAAAGTAGTTACTAAAAAAGAACTTGATTATAGTTATTAAAGTATATTTTAAATATTATTTTATTGGAAATTTAAAAAAAAAATAATTTTTTCACACCCAATCTCGTTATCAAAAACTATTGTAAAGTCGATTAATCTAAATTATTTCTGAATCTGTATAAAAATCTTCCGAACAGGACTTTCTTCTCAAAGTTAGAATGGAAAGAAACGGAAAATTCTATTTTGAGACAGATTGGTAAGTATAAATAGAACCAGACCTAAATTAATCTTGATAAAAAGCACACTGGATAAAGATTTTTAACTAAAATCCCAAAAGAAAACTGTATTAAAGATAACATTATTCATGGAATAAATAAACTAAAAAAGAAATGCTAAATTTGATTTTCAGTTATAATTTATAATCCTTTTAATTAATAATCTTAAAGAAAGATGCGATTAAATTCATGCTCTAGATTGCCTCTGACTTAATTAACTTATATCGAGCAATTATCTTATCTTCAATATTTTCAAATAAATCGATGCTTAACGTAAAATTAATTTATGGAAGTATACTTTTTAACAATAAGCAGAGAAAATGAGCGGTATATTATTTAAAATTCTTATGCACCGACGTAATACAATACTCCTCCGTAAGTAACTAAAACCTAAGATTATCACTCGACTCAGCGCGACTTGACAAAACAACTTCGTACTCTTAAATTACAAAATCGCCGTAAACTTGATTCTCGCATTACTCCGTCCCCGCATTCCTCGCAGCCTCGAAGGCGCGTCAAATCCCCCATTATCAAATACAAAAAAAACAGCGGCGGCGGCGCCGCCTGTCGTGCTCGCTCCACGAGGCTCCGCTGAACTATACAGCGCTCGCTCAATTTCATCTCTCTCGCGCGTTGGCCTCCCCAGCCAAGTGCGCATCGACGCCCAATCGTACGTTCGCCCGCGCGACCTTTGCTTATAAAACCTCGGCGGAGAGTCGTCGCGCCTCGCCCGCCCGAGGGGAGCTGACCGCCGCGGCGCCGCGGTATGTCTATATTATGACTCAGCGTCAGAAAATAGCAGCGCATCCGCTGCAACGCTCTCTGGTCAGTTCTCTCATCAGTGCGCTGCCGCCGGGCCTCGAATTCGCAGCGATAATCGCGCCTTGACTTTGACCGCAGTGTCGCTGCTGCTGCCGCCGCCGCCGCTGTTCGCGAGAGGACGAGAGGACGACTTTGATGTCAGGCGTAATTCATGATCATGTCGTGCGCTGCAGTGGCAGGTATGACGTAAACGCGATTCTACTTTGAATGTACAACTATACGGACTCTTTTTTTTTGTCGACGCTCGCCGGTTCGAAAGTATCTTGCGGAGGCTGTTGCATGCGCTGTTTTTTTTCAAGTCGGCAAAAGTGAACGGCTGCGACGCTCAGCTTGAACTTTCCTCGCGGTTGACTTTCTTTTTAGCAGGAGCGCGAACTGACACGGGAGAGATTTGTATAGCTTTGATTATTTGCTTTTCGTGAATAGTTTCGTTAATAAACAGAAGAAAGTGCATTAGTGGGGTCAGCGCCTTTAAATTTTAACGACAGGTGTCATTCGGGAAATTATAACGCACGAGCGACGCTTCGAGAGATCTTTTAAATATGTAAAGTAAAGTTCAAGCTCATAAGGATTTTTGAAAATTTTCCAAACTTTTAAAAAGCTCTCGATTTAATAAATGACAAAATATTTAATGCTGTATCAATGGCATAGTAATAATCAAATAAACGAAAGCACAGAGCTCATAAGATTTCGTGAAGCGTCTATCTTTGTAGAGCACAGTAGAGGTTACCCAACCACAAGCCACGTGCTACTATCCAAATATATAATACTAAACATTTACGATGCCGAGCTAAATGTTTACCTACTGTCGTTCAGAAAGTGGAGCGCTGAGATTACAAAATATTCCTTTGCTGTTTTCAAAAAAAAATTTATGTACCTAATTGATAAATTGTTGGGTTTGTTTACACATTTAATGTTCATAATGTGAACGCTGCTCGTTATTCTGCTTTAAATTGAATATTAGAGGAAATACAAACATCAGTTGGCATTTTGACAACAGATATTACATTCAGTGCAGAGTTCATTTGTATTGTTAGCGTGTGAAATATTTATTTAGCTACTTTGAATCGTTTGTATTTAAATTTAGCTTTTTACTATAAATTAGAAACTATTTTTAAAATTATATGATTTCCTCTACGTTGACAATCATTATTTAAACGCAAAAATTAATTAAAAATTCAAACGTCTGCCGGTAGCAGCTGAGGAACATTTTGTTCTAATATTTTTCAAAGTTTACAGTCGACATGGAAATGTTAATTGTTTATAAAGCAGTTTTGCTATCTTCAGTCTTAAACGCACTTTGCAAAAAATGTAGCTTTTCTTACGAATGTTTGAATAACCTACTTTGTCTTTCAAAATATATAAAGATATCGACATTTTCTTTGACATAAACAAATTCATTCAAGAGTTATTAATTTCTTTAGATAAAGAAATAACTCAACTTTTTAGCCGCATGAATGGTTTAACTTTTTTCTTAATTGCATTTTAATCGGTTTGTAATAAGAACACACTAACTAAATGAGCTTTTAAAGCCGCTGATTGCCGTTTATTTTTAATTTTGCGTTAACGTTACAAGCATTTGAATGATAATTTTATGATCGAGGATTGAGTATTATCAAATGATTATTTTTAATATTAAAGAACTTGCAAATTAACATTTTTATAATTAATTTACTAATTAACTTACTTTATACTCAGAAGCGAAATCTTAACTGGGATACGCGGAAACTTTTTTTTACTTACTTTTACAAGTCAAATTTACGATTCGTTTGATAAAAAAAAGTAGTAAATCAAAGATCATAATAGCCTCGTAAACGTTTGAATCAGCCACGGGCGGTTAATCTCTTTATCGCTCAAACTTTACTACAGCCACGTCGTAGCAACGCTTTTCCAATTTAACGCCAGTCGATTCGGTTCCGAGATGGGACGCGGAGTGCGAATATTTCGAAGACGCAAATACCCGACCTTCAAGAAGCCGGCCTGCACAAGCGATTTTATCGATTAAAAATTTCTGCCCCAAACTTTACGCCGCGATCTCGCCCGCGCCCGACACCTCCGACAGTGCAGGCCGCGTTTGACGGGCGCCTCTT
The DNA here is from genome assembly GCA_035582935.1 of Ormyrus thymus. Taxonomy (NCBI): domain Eukaryota; kingdom Metazoa; phylum Arthropoda; class Insecta; order Hymenoptera; family Ormyridae; genus Ormyrus; species Ormyrus thymus. The sequence goes on along the minus strand of JAWWEM010000044.1, from coordinate 3,540,536 downwards.
TCCAAGATTACGGAGCTTTCAAAGTCGAAAAAAACAGGCCCTCGGAAGTTTTTCCCCCCGAGGAACCCTTGAAATCCATCGCGTGTGGCGGCGCTGCCAAATCAGGGAAACTTTTCTCCGCTTATCAGGCACGAGCGAGAGAGCACACTGCGGCGAGAGGTGACCTCGCGGCGAATTGTTTGATCGAAGCCCTCCGCCCGCGGAGCTCGGAGGCGCAGCTCCGAGGTGCCGGTAAGCACCAGTCGGCCGCCACCCCGTCTCTTTCCTTTCCTTTTTTTCTTCCCCGTTTTTAATTGCCGGCGCGCCGAAATGCACGCCCGCGGGAAAATCGCGAGCGAGCGGCGCGCGAAGTTCCGAGTCAGTCCACCGGCGACTCGCCACGTGTGCGGGGGCTCTTTATGACTCGGCACTATTCGCGCGAACGATAAAGACCGACGGAGAGTTTTGGAGCGAGCGCTCGGAAGTCTTTTTTTTTTATAATAAGGAGATTGCTTCTTGCGTAGATAATAGAGTTTTGAGATACGAGGGGCTTTTTTTTTTTAAGGAAATCGTTGCTTTCTTTTTTCGAGGGACTGCATCCTTGTGCTGCGGTAGAAGGCTTGAATTTTGGACGACTCCTTGATTCTGGAATGTGTAAAAAGATATACTTAATAATTTTATTATTTGATGTACTTAGTGGTTTTGAATTAATTTTCAAATGTAATTCTTAGCCTTTTCTCTCCTCTTCGCTGGGAATGTAAATTTAATTGTTTGCAATAGTCCGTGTTACAGTACACTTAAATGTTATTTCACTGAAGACTTGGCATCTTAAAAATTCTTAAATATAGCAATTCATAATAAAGTAAATTTTAATTTGTGAATTTTCATTGAACTCTCGAGATTAAAAATGAACTTGTTTGTCAATGCATATAAATATTGATTTATATGCATTTTTAACATTCACGAATCAACTAAATTATGATTTAAAGTTGTCTTTTTGTTTATTTTAATTTACCATATAGAAAATAGTTGTGTGAAATAAAGGTAATACAAAATAAGATTAAATCAAGTTTTAAACTATTGTTCATTTACTTAGGTATGTTTTAATATAACTCAGAACAAGCATCTTTTTTTTTTTACTTCGGTCAAAAAGATGAATCGTACTTTATATTTTCAACTCAAATTATTATTTTAAATTTTCAAAAAATTAAATTCTTATACGATCAAAGGATCTGTTGAGAAACAATTTAAAATTAATTTCGTGATTCGAGATATTTAGCAACTAATAGGTCCTATACAGATTTTATTATAAAATTTTTCATAATTTAACGATTTATCGCACGTAGCGACACTTTAAATACAAATCCTTATCTTGACGTTATTGAGAGTATCTCCATTCAGTATTTTTCTCACTTTGATGAATATGACTTAATAGTAGTGTGATGTTTACTATCTATAAATATACTTGCATATGTCATTGCAAGATATACGCGTATGCAGTAACGTAAAAATTCTGTTGAGCTTGTTGGCATAACTATATTTCGATGAAGTACCATTCATTGACTTGACTGTTAGATAAGCAGAATATTTTCCATGCTTTTCATTGCATTTAGTAGGTTTCCGTCGCTTTTGCTTCGCTACTTCTTAATAACAATTTTCTTTTATATCTCTTTGACGACGGACGCGATAGAAATCATTCGTAGACGTCCGTTGCACCCGGTAAAAGATTAGCTCAATTATTAAGTATTTATTATATCTTTTTATTTTAAATTTAAATTCCCGAATATTTATTTTAAAAAATTAAAAATTTTTAAACTTTAACTGACTGATTATTACGTGAAAAAACATAAATAATAGTGTTGATTCTTAGTTATTATTATGACAAGTAGTTTAGAACTGTGTAGTAAACAAGATGAATTATATAAGATTACGATTTCATAATATCATCGTATTGTATAAATTATTACACAATGTTCAATCGCCCACCTAACTTGATAAATCGAACAAACTGAGTATTTTATTTTTTATTAAATTTATCTTTAAAGCGTATAATGGAGCTACGTTACGTTCTTTATATCTTTTTATATTGGAGGAAAACATTTTGAGACTGTCGGTACTTTATATTCTATCTAAAAATATTTTTTTTTGAATCAGAACGAGTTGTCATACTTAATAATCCAATAAACATATAACAATCCATGAACAAATTAATAATCCAATATCGATTCTTTCATAAAGCCTTTTCTCATCTTTATTGATTGCCCACGTTTTGGGGTGATACAAAGCAGAAAATAAGAACTTTATCCTCGAAAGAATCCTAAACACGTGACAACTTGTCGACCGCAATAAAATACACCATGCAGCTTTATACTGCCATATATCAATTCTGTCCGCAGCTTTCTCGAAACGAAACGGCTCACCGATTCCTCAATGGTTTCGAATGGCGAATTGTCATTCGTTGACGCGCTTCCACCACTGTGCCCCTTAAATACCTTATTCCTTGTGCCTACTCGTCGTTGCGCGCGCATCGCATGCCTTTTTAGCTCAATGATTATCTCGCTCCACGCTCAGCTTACAAACCCGCAATATCCCTGCAGACGCTTAGTGTGCGTGAATACGTACTCAAGGGAGGGAGCTACAGTCTACAGTCACGCCGAGCGCGAGAAAAGCGTATAAGGCTGCACTTGCGAACGAAATTGCAATCGCTTGCGAAACTAGTTCACAGCGCCACTCTCTCGGTCCCTATTTTCTTTTTTATTTATACGCGGTCGCCGCCATTCACTCGATCGAAACAGAACGCGCGCCGAAAAGAATTGGCATTCGCATATACATACGACACGCGGGGCGGGCCGCGCGGGGGGGGGTGCAACCTGCATGTCTGCGCATTGGGAACTGTTGTGATCGTGCACCGCAGCGCGCGTGCACGCAGGCAGGGCTGACAACGAAATGACTACATAATATTGCACGCGTGTATTAGATTCGGTAGGAGTAGAGAAGCAGAGCTGCAGCAGCGACGCTTCGACGAGCCACAGCCGAGGGATCGCCGTCAAGCTCGAGGAAGACGAGGTGGAAGCTGAGCTGCGTCGCGGCAGGAAGCGCAAGATGTGCGACCGCAGGTGGAGCCGTTCCTCCCGGCAGAATGGCGTTGTCCAGCCGTTGCTCACTGGTACGAATTTCCTCGCCCGCCTTTTCTAACCTTCCCAGAACTATCGACTGCTTTTCCCACAGGCGATCATTGGCCTAGTTTGCGTGATATCAGATCAGATTGATAAGATTTCGTTGACACGAGATTTTAAGAATCTCAGGAAAGCTTAAAGATAAAGGATTATTGTCGCGCAAACTAGACCATTAAATAAACTTGTCATCTGTGACTGCATCGCGAATTTTAAATAGGATTGTTATTTGCAGATTTGTACCAGATCACGATGGCCTATGCATACTGGAAGAGTGGTAAGGTGAAGGATCGAGCTGTGTTCGATCTGTTTTTCCGCAAAAATCCATTTCATGGCGAGTTCACGGTGTTTGCTGGACTGGAGGACTGCTTAAAGTTCTTGGAAAACTTCCGTTACTCCGACAGCGGTAAATAACAATTTTTTAAAAGTTACCTTACTTTTTTGTTGATCATTTTCCTGAACAAGTTCAATATAACAATGAAACTGTTGCCATTCTTTTTATACTTTAGATTTTCATTTCATCTTTTGCTTTTGATAGTTTCAATGATAAAAAAATGTAATTAATGTTCAATCTATTTGTATTTCTTCAAAAAGCAAATGATGTTTGTGAATATGAATTTTAAATGGGCTTTGTATTGCAGATATTGAATACCTGAAGTCCACAATGCCACCTTCAGTGGAACCAGAATTTTTTGAATTTCTAAGACATACGACAGCTCATGATGTTACTCTTTATGCTATAAAAGAAGGGTCTGTGGTGTTTCCAAGGTAAACTTGAAAAAATTTTAGTTTTTACTTATTTCAACGAAAATTGTAATACTTTTTTTTTCAACTTGAATTAAGTAAATAGTTACAGTAAATGTACTCTTTATAGGGTACCACTGTTGAGGGTTGAAGGACCCTTAATAATGGTACAGATTTTGGAAACAACACTATTAACTCTAGTAAACTATGCGAGTTTGATGGCTACAAATGCAGCAAGGTATCGCATGGTTGCTGGAAAGTCAATATCGCTGCTTGAGTTTGGCCTGCGAAGAGCACAGGGACCAGATGGAGGCCTTAGTGCTTCTAAATATAGTTACATTGGTGAGAACTGAATGTATAAAGTGACCTAGCCTTGTTATTCACATAATTTATCCATTGACTGTAAAAAATTTTTATCCTCGGCGTGAATTGTCGGGAAATCAATACAAAGTGGTTCTAGCTCGTACCAGGCGACGACGAGTCACGTACACACGCGCAAGCGCCCATACGAAAAACTTAAGTTAGAAGGTCAAATAGCTCGCCTACCCTCTAAAGCCCAATTACCGCTAAGAATTGCGAATATACGCTAATGCAGGGTTAAAACTGAGGATAATTATCTTTGACAGCTTGTTATAACAATTTCACATGTATGATACGTTTAATTCATAATATCGATTTCTTACAGGTGGCTTTGATGGGACTAGTAATGTTTTAGCAGGCAAATTATTTCAAATACCTGTAAAGGGTACTCATGCTCACGCTTATATTACATCTTTCACTAGTTTTAATGATTTAGAAAATAAGGTTTGTTAAATTTTTTTATATTACTTAATTTTTTATACAGTTTTAAAATAAGTTATTATAAATTATTTTATTTTCTAAAATAATATTATTTATTTCCATAAAAGCAAATTTGTCAAAATATTTTTAGAATAATATTATTTTAAATGTAGTTGAAATTTAAAAATTTTTAAGAATGTTTTAAAAAATATTAAATAAAACTATTAATTTCTAGACTTTAGCTCATAGAGAAACTGGAGAGAAAATAGATCTTCTGGCGTTATCTTGTCACTATCGCGATGAAATAGCTGGAGATATTCATGCTTTAGTGTCTGAAGCTTCTGATGGGGAACTTGCAGCCCTTGTCAGCTACGCTATTGCCTTTCCAGATGGATTTATGGCTTTAATTGACACCTACGACGTTAAAAGGTATATCTCTATTTAAATTGGTTTATATATTGATTGTTTCTTTTTTGTAGGTGAAAAGTTACAGTCTGATTCACATCATTGGCTTCTTTTTCTTATAACTCATTGTAATAAAGCTGTATTTTCACGCCAATCTGCACTTACTCTAAAGATAAAGCCTCAAATGCTTCTCTCTCTTTCTCTTTTCAACCTTCAGTTGATTGTTTTATTTCATTTCTTTTTTGTAAATATGTGTAATATACAATTATTGCGTTAATTCGTGCAGCAAGCTGCAATACTCGTGATAGTTTATTGTCGAGAGCATTTAAGAGCTTTTTCGCGCGATTGGCAGGTTATACGAAGCCTAACAAAAGTGTGTTTATAGCGTAGAAGCATCAGCCAAGCGACAAGCAAACATAACCGGCCTAAATCTAACGAATAAGCTTCTAACTAACGGGAGCAATAAGGCACCTCGTAACGGTGCGAGATACAGCCCAATTATATCTGACGAACCGACTTGGTCTCACAAGAGCGGCTTATTAAGACACGGTGAATTGGGTGAGCTCTACGTAAGGTACGGTCACGTGCATTCCACTTGCTTTATCTAAGAAGAGAATTTTCGCACATGTTAATGACAAAAGCTTTGAGTGAATAATTTTATTGTTTTACATAATAGAAATAATGACAGAAATATTCTCTAGAGAGATAAAGCAAAATTTTCTCATATATCATTAAACCATTCAACACCTTGAAAGCATGAATTTATTTACGCTAAAAAAAAGAAATTCAGATTTAAGAATATACAAATTTAAATTATGATGAGTTTCAGAATGGCAGAATTGAATTCTCAACCAGAAATAAAATTTTATTTCTCTTGTCATTTCACTGCATTTTAAAAATTATAATTACAACTTTTTGAAGTATTCAGATTTAAAAATTCTGAATTCATCGTATAGTTTCAAAAATTTTCTTACTCTTAAGTTGTGAATTTCGATATCCAAAAAAGAGAGTTTTATCTTGGGCTAACTCAGTAAAATTAAAAAATTGTTTCCTAATTAAAAAATCGACCTTATGCAGCGCCCTTCCCAATTCAACGTCAAAATAAATTTATAAAAATGGTTCTTCAGAAAAAAAAGATCTTTTGACCACATCGGTTTACATATTTGTTTGTGTTTACACATTCTTTGTGATTTTTCATTAATTCACACAAATTACATTAAGGGGATGTCAAAGCTAATATTTACCGACCGAGCGCTGATGCGAAGAATATTGTTTATAAAAAAATAGATAGT
>JAWWEM010000044.1:3501836-3522863 GCA_035582935.1 Ormyrus thymus | reverse complement strand
ATTTATATTTTTTGAGCACTTATATACAAGCACACTTTTTTTCTTTTTTTCTTTGCACCTGCATGCACTTTATCGCAGGTCCCAGAAATAGGGGCATGCAAAACTTACCGAGTACCGATAATACATGACGTGCCTTTAATGGGGATTCGATAACGACGATGCGGAGCATACATATTTTCATTATAGACGTCGTAAAAGGTGATTTAACGCCAAAAAACATTATCAGCACGATCAGTGAAAACGCCGCGTCGTCGAATTACCGTGACCGCATTGTAATGGAGATACTCCGAAGTAAACGGGAAAACGGGTACCTAAGACGACACGTATTTACGAAGAAGGCAATCGATGACTAAAATCCGGAGAATCAGCACTCTGGCCTCGAATAACGCGAAAGTGATTTCGGGAAGGATGAGAGATAGATGTTTCGTGGGTGTAAGACTTGAGAGTCCAGATAAATCCAGATAAATACATTTCTCAAATCCTCGGAAAAAAAACGCAAACAGTTTAGATTTTTACTAAAATTAATTTACTAAAGAAACAATTTATTCAAACTTTATTTTTAATTACTATAATTTTAACATTAATTGGCTTTTTGTAATAATAACAAACAATAAGTTTTAGTATAAGCAACTTTGATTTCAAAATGATTTCATTCATTATTATAGTTATTACAATGATTCAATAGATTATAATTTTTCACAATGTATTAAATCAAAGGAAATAAACATTGCATTACGAATCACATAGTTCAAAAGTATAAAGCGAGATTAATAGTATATTACGCAACTAGTGAGAAAAATAGGCGATTCCCACGTGATTTTGTCCCACCAAAAACAAGTGTAGAAATCCCCTATGCTCACGAGCAGCATATACTGTTTTTTCGTTCACCGCATTAGGAAAAAAATAAAAAGTAACTTTTTATCAGTATTTTTTCATTCGTAAAATGATTAAATAATGTTTATCATAAACCATTTTTCACATTATTATTAATAAATAAAATTATAATCGAAATCGAAAATGTCGTAAAAATGTGAATTAAAGTAATACAAAGTGTAATATTTTAATAATAATTAATGCAAAAAATCTGATATACAGAAAGTAATGTAAAATTAAAAAATATTGCAAATACATTAACAAAATATATTTACAATTATATTTTCACAAACTGCTTTTCTTGTTGTTCTTGTTAATCAGTGATTAAAATATGATTCACTTTCCTACACTAAGTCAGAAAATCCAATAATCCATACGCGTCTTAAAAATTCAGTCGTTAAGTCATAATTTCATTTGTTTCACGCATGTAGAGCGCAGTAAGAGTGTAAAAAATTCTTACAGACAATTAATTAAAATATATGTTCTGTTTCTTTGGATTAGAAATATATAGACTTTTTTCGCACTTCGACATTAAACACCTGATCTCAAATAGTTCAGGTAAATCGCATGCTTCTCTTTCGCACATAATTTCAGTCGCTCTTGAATGTTCTTAAAATCTTTCCATACTTTAGTTTCTTCAATGCTCGTTTTCTGTTAAATAGTTGTTATTTATTTACAACTTTAACTTCTAATAGTTTCATACAAGAATAATCTTGCAAAAGGACTTATATACACAGATATATAAGTTTAAGATTGTTTTTAGAATTATATGCTTCAATCATTATTTAGAATTAAATTTCTTGGAGTAATTAATATACAATATTTTTGTTCACAAATATTTGCATATAGTGACAATTCAAGTCATTTGTTTTCAACTAGTGCTAAAAAGTCAGCATTGTCTATTTTCCCTGCCAAGCCTCATAAGGACATTCAGTACTTAGCAAAAAATTTACATCAAAGATCTATCGTTAAAGCGACGTTTAGTATTATTGCTTATGAAAAATATGTATTTTACATCAGGTATGTTCGCAACAAATAAACGCCAGAAGGAAGAGTATTACCAGAATAAAAACGCTATGATTCTTTAAATAACGCAAGCAATCTTATGAAAAATTTAGAATTGATTTTCACAGATTTCAATTTCTTAAGTTAATGTCATAATGTATTTCGAGACATCTTGTGCATGAGCTGAGTATTTCACCAATATTCTAGTCATTTTTTAAAGAGCTACAAAATACTGAAGTATCAGCGATCATTTAAAAATGTATTTTAGATATTGCAATTACTTGATACAAATTTCAATTTTATTATTTGAAAAATAATGTATATCGAAGCACATTTGCAACGAATCTTTTCAATAACTGATTATCGATAAATTGTGCGTTTAAAAAAATTCGAGCAGCATACTTCAGCTTTGTTAAAATTCTCTAATATCATTTTCTTTATGAAAATTTATATATCTATTCATCGCTTTACTTTATTATACAATAAATAAAACGACGCTTTGTAAAAAAAAATTGTAGCCTATGCAGGAATAGCCTTTTCTACCTCTGTAAACGTAAAACATTCCCACTCGTATTACGTTTTCTTACATAACGTGCTGCAACTAAAGAAACATTAAGAATTAATAAAAATTTAAAACATTATTATTAATAGTCAAACATTATTATCTATACCGTTTACGTCTTGAGGCGTCAGAGGTTTATCTATAATTTTTTGTAAAAGAGCTATCCATTGGGATCTGTCTTCATCACTTAAAGTTGATAGAAGATAACTTCGATCAGGTGTTTCTAGAGTAAAAGAAAAAGCTTGATCACGAGCACCTGGTGGTACACCCACTTTTACTACATAACCATCAGAACTATGTCCAATGAATATTTCTCCTTTGGGATGAGCATCCTGAAAAGAATATAAAAATAATAATCAAATTTTGTTAATTTCTGCTTTTATTTAAAAGTTGATTTTTTGACGAACCATAGGATCATCGTGGTACATTAATTTGCGACCATCTAATGTAAACCACCTTTTTTTATATGCGTCTGAATGCCTTGGTCCTGTTTTCCATAAAAACCCTTCTCTAGAAAAATCTTTAGTTAACTGACAAATTAGCTCTGCCTCTGTTGCACCTGGATAAGCAACTTGCAAGCGATGTAATTTTGCGCATCTAATAGCTAAATACCAATTCGTAATAACTTCCGAGTCTTCGTGATAAACGTAGATGTGTCGAGTCGCTCCATCTTTCATAAAAGAAATTTGTAGACTATTTGGATTACCCGTTTTAGGAGGAGCAAATGATACATTTAGTTCTGATATCCGCAATACTGCTTTCGGTTCCTTGAAGATACAAAATTTAATATTTAGAAACTTTTATAATTTAAAATTCCTTTTGTATACTTAAGATGTTCACCTTATTTTCCTTTACATAATACTTTAAGGTATCTTCTGCTCCGCAAAGTACAAATTTTCTTGGATGATATCTAGCATCCTCTTTGCCACGTTTCATTAAAAATCCTTCCATAAATCCTGATATATAATTTTGCCTTTCTGGATGACAAAATTCTTCTCGCTGATACTTTGCCCTAATCCATTGTTCTACTAGTACTCTAAAAAATTATTAAATTTATTACTTTTTTTTTATTTAATTTATTCAATAAAATTTTGTTTTGTTGTTTCTTTACTGAGGTGAATCTTGATTTGGTCTTCTATAACAAGGTGGAACTCTTTCTTCATAATGTAATTTTGCAGCTGTGTTTCCAACTTCTCGCATTCGATTTACTTGAGAGTCTTCCCACTTGTCAAGTTTAAGGTGCTTAACTTTTGAAATACTTACTCCCATTGAACGATGTACACCTGCACATCTTGTACACACAAATATACCTATGTTGTAAGATGCCCATTCTGGATCTAAACAATTATGAAATTTTAATCTTCTAGTTCAATTTAAAGAAATATATTATTTAAAATATTTTTATTCCATATATTATAAAACAAGATTGCCTTCTGAGAAAATGAATCATCAAGGAAAACCCCATGATAGGTAGGTATGCAATAAAACTGGTGCATTAAAACATAAGTTAAATTTTTTTCAGGAAGGAATTTATTAGAAGTGAAAAAAATGTTTGTATAAAATAGGAAAACGGTAATGAAATGTTTTACATAAATAATTGTTAATAATTAAATTTTAAACGGTAAATCAGAACAGTTCGGAAAATAGCGCGAATGCACGATTTCTTAACGAACTTTTTTAAATTCACAGGTCCTCTTGAAACTTGAGTGAGGTACAAATCGAAAGAAAAAATAATAAACTATCGCTTGGAAGTACTCACTTTTTGCCCCGCAGTCTGCACATTCGTTATTTCCAGATTTTTTTAAAAGTTCAGCCAGCAACCTTTCGTTAGCATCCGCCATCTTGAAACACTCGATGTCAAGTGTAAAGTTGCCGCAACACATACGTTTGCACGTCCGCGCACGTTATACACTGTAAAAAGAGCAACAACGACCACGAAACTGAGAATGAAGATAGAAGTTTCACTTCAAATCAGGCGATATATATGGTAACATGTATGTATTTAACGTACCGACACAGCTATTTCGAAGTGTAAAGCATTTGAATAATATTATTCATATTAATAATTTTTAAAAGTAATTCTTATAAAATAAGTTTTTAATATTTCAAAACTATATTTAAGAAAAATAAAAAGTACGTTAGACATTTTATTTAAAAAACTTTAATATGAGAATATATTGCAATGTGACATTTTTTTACTATTAGTAATTAAATATTAAGTTTCTTCAAAAACTGTTCTTTCTTTAAAAAATTAGTATGCTAATAATATAAAATAATATAATTTTTCCCAACTCAGGCAAGAAATGGCATTTCACGCTAGAAAACAGCGTAGAAAATCAAGGATTTCAAAGTCTTTTTTTCCCGCCTCCGGCGGAGCTTACCGGCCGAAACAGCCACTTTTTTTTATTTTTTTTTTAAATTTTCTTTTCTCTCTTTTAAACTATTTTGTACGTTTTCTGTGTACGATTTGAAATCCACGATCATCTATCCAACTTTCGAACACCAAATGAGGGCTTTTCATGCCCTCGTTGACAAAAACACGGTGTGTAACACGGAGAGAAAGGCTATTTCAGACTCGGGTCAGGTATTCAGCACGAGTTGAAGTCGAGGGCGCCGAAGGCAATTCTCGCTAGAAATAGCTCATTTTCTCCCCTTGTTGCACAATGTACTGTTCTCTTTTTAATACTTATCCACATTTTATGCCCATTGTATATACCTAAAATTTAAAGAGAACCCACTAAGGAAAATGACATCCAATGTCCATCCAAAAGCTGTCTTTACGACGAAAGAGCTCTTTTAGGTGATCATTGGACATCTTTTAATAGGTATTTTTTACTGGGGTAATTATATATTATACATGCGCGATTTTTCAAACGGTAGAAAAGAAATCTATCACTCTACCTTTACCAGCAGCCTGCAGCTTCTCAAATGATCTAGTATAATAATTTTTAATCTAACTTCAATAAGCTTAATATTCTTAATAATTTAATCTTAATTTCAATTTTTAAATCCAGAGAATAAATATAAATAGATTTTATGGATAAATGTTATGATTAAAATAAAAATATATTTTTTCTGTGTACGTTCTTTTACATTTAAATATAATTTCTTATATTTTTTAGTTAATAAGCAGTAACTTACTTATAATGTTAATGAAACAGTCTAATTTATACAAAATATTTACAAAAATCTTAGTATAATTTGTTTGTAACTACTTATAGTTTCTATCACTGTTTTGTCGAGCTAATTCTGGGAAAAATTGAGAATTATACTTTTGCTTAAACACAACTGGTTGTGAGCTTTTTACTTCAGCTAATAATGCCTGAGTTCTTAGTTTTTCCTGCCTTTCACGCTCCAATCTTTCTACCCTTAATTTTTCAATATCTGTGCTAGGTTTGATAACTTCTTTTTCCTTATTACGTTTGTGCTTTTTAGATTTCTTATGCTTCTTATGCTTTTTGTGTTTTTTATGACATTTATGATCATCTTCATTAGAGTCACTATATTCAATTGATGATTTACGTTTACGTTTTCTTTCATTTGGAATTTTTTGAATAATTTTATCACTTTCATTTTTCATACATTTATTCAATAATTTAGTATCTGGCTTACTCTCTCTGTTTTTTAAAGATATTATATTTAAATATCTTTTTATGTCTTGTATTGGATCTTCTAAAACTTTTTTATTTGGTTTAATTTCAATATTTTTTTCTGGATCACTTAGTCGTTTAGGCAATTCGTTATACCAACTTTTACTAATAGCTTCTTTACAACCTTGACCAAGGTATGTTAAATATCCAATTTGTTTTTCATATTTTTCTTGTTCTTCTTTTTTATCTTTTTCATAATCTTTATTCGTTTTACTATAATCAATATTTCCTTGCTCTAATTCTTCAAAAAAATTAATATGTTTAGAACTTGAGGATATGCTTTGAGTTGATTCTGGCTTTTTATCAACATGATTTAAATCAAGTGTACCATTTTTCTTTCTTGCTTCGTGTCTTAAAAAATTTAGTTTTGCTTCACTTTCCTAAAAGGAATGAGTGTTTATTTGTAAAATCTTATAAAACAAATGATTTATTAATTAATAAGTATCTGAGCTAGTTTAAACTTACAGCTTTATCAATTCTAGCTTGTTCTATTTTTGCTTGCTCTGCTGCGAGAGCTTCATCTCGTCGAACTCTAGCAATATTTTCTTTTGTGCGAACATGCCACCTATAAAAGTATAAAAATATATTTGAAGTTAGATCCTTTATTTTATATCACTTATATAAAGTTTATATATTTCGTATAAAAAATTAGACTGTATAAGATTATATTAAAAATTACACATGATAATAACTCAATTTTCGGAATATTACCTTTTCTTTGGTAAAATATTCATGTTTGGTGTTCTATTTTTGTAGGTTATACAGATGAACTTTTATTTTTAATCGACTGTACTCTTTGGACTTATTTGTTACATATTATTACATATTATTGTTATAAGCAGTCAATAATAAGCAAATTCCGGGCGAAACTCTTATTAACATAACTATCAAAGTTGTAAATCATTTGTAGCGAAAATAGCATTTGTTATGCTTTATGGTGCACATGCGCTTTAAGATAAGCGCAGCGCACACACACACTAGATTAGCGGAGTCCACTCACACTAGATTAGCATATCCATCAGAGTATCAGACCATCAGACGCAGCAGCATTAATTTGTTTGTTGACGTGTTAAAAATTCACGTGAAAGATCGCGCCACACTTTATTTTGTCCGGGATATCAAAAAATGTAAAGTTTTCGGTCATGTTTTTATTACATTTAAAGAATACGTCTCGGATTATAGGTTTTTCAGTTCTAAAAGTACTTATTTATATTTTAATTTTTGAAGCAGCAGTCGGTTTTGTTGCAAGTGATGGAGAATCTAACCTTAAAGCAAGTGGCACTTGGTCGAAAAATACGAATACATCAGAAATTGAAAAAATTGTTGCTGATAGCAAAACGGAAGACTCGAATCCGAAAACTGCAGTCAATGGAACTAGTCAAGCGGTGATACAACAATTTAATATAAGTAAGACAGATCAGCCAGCAAGTCCTTCAAAAGCAAACACAGCTAATAATGAGGCAGTAAAAGTTTCTACAGTTAAACCGTCTACCACATCGATACAGAGTATTTATGAAAATAGTAGTCTTGCAGATTTACCTGGATCTATCCAAAGTAATGATGCAACAAACGCAACAAACACTAGTACAACAACTGCAGCTCCTGTTGCTGCTGAACCTGTGTTACCAGATAAAGGTTCAGCAGAAGAGGAACACAATAGTTCAATGTCTATATTTTTTGTACTTTGTGTCTTAGCACTGGGTATTTTATTAATACACCTGATGTTACAGACAAACTTTCAGTATTTACCAGAGTCAGTAGTTATAGTTTTTCTGGGAGGAGCCATAGGAATGATTATAAACTTGATGTCTCACCAAAATAATTGGAGGAAAGAAGAAGCTTTTTCTCCAACAGCATTTTTCTTAGTGTTATTACCACCAATAATTTTTGAGTCTGGATATAATTTACATAAAGGAAATTTTTTTCAAAATATTGGAAGCATCATGGTTTTTGCTATATTTGGTACTGCTATTTCAGCTTTTGTTATAGGAGCAGGAATTTATCTTCTAGGTTTAGCACAAGTAGCTTATAAATTAAGTTTTGTAGAAAGTTTTGCCTTTGGATCATTAATATCAGCTGTGGATCCTGTAGCTACAGTAGCTATTTTTCATGCCCTTGATGTTGATCCAGTTTTAAACATGTTGGTTTTTGGAGAATCAATATTAAATGATGCTATATCTATTGTATTAACCACCTCAGTTTTAGAATCAAACAATGCTTCCACAACCGGTGAAGCAATTGTTTTATGTCTCAATAGATTTTGTTTAATGTTTTTTGCTTCCGCTGGAATTGGAGTTGTTTTTGCATTGATCAGTGCATTACTTTTGAAGCATTTTGATTTAAGAAAAAACCCATCATTAGAATTTGGACTTATGCTGGTTTTTACATATGCACCTTATGTGTTAGCTGAAGGAATACAATTATCAGGTAAAAATAATTATATTATTCAACAAAATTTTATGAATTTTTTTTGTTAGACTTATATTAATTTTATTTTTTTTTTAGGAATAATGGCAATTCTTTTTAACGGAATTGTGATGTCTCATTATACTCACTTCAACTTGTCTACTGTTACACAAATAACAATGCAACAAACTATGAGAACTTTGGCTTTTATTGCAGAAACTTGCGTTTTTGCTTATTTAGGATTGGCTCTTTTCAGTTTTCGTCATAGGGTATATAAACATATAATTAATTAAATATAAAATGCGTTTTTGATATTGATTTCACAAGTGTGTAAATGTAAACCTCGATGTTTATTTTTGAATATCAAAAATTTTGAATCAATTTTATAAAATAATCATTTTTAAAGAATTTCTAAATATAAAGTTTGACTCAGTAAATTTTAATATATTTTAGGTCGAACCAGCTTTAGTAATTTGGTCCCTAATACTGTGCCTTGTAGGAAGAGCAGCAAATATCTTTCCTCTTGCTTTTCTTGTCAACAGATTTCGAGAACATCAAATTACAAAAAAAATGATGTTCATCATGTGGTTCAGTGGATTACGTGGCGCTATTTCTTATGCTTTATCGCTTCACTTGGATTTTAGTGATGAAACACGACATGTTATCATCACAACTACTTTGATTATAGTTCTTTTTACAACATTAGTTTTTGGAGGATCAACTATGCCACTTTTGAAATTTATGCGCGCTGAAAAGAAGCAACGTAGTAGCAGACGTAAAAGAAGAGAAAAAGAAATATCACTCAGTAAAACTAGAGAATGGGTTAGTACATTTGATAATTTTAATATATTTAATGAGTACAACATGAAGTGTAATTCTTTACAGAAGCTAGAAAAAATTGATAGTAAACTTATAAATTGAAAATTGTTTTAATGAATAATGTTATTTATGTTTAGGGACAAGCTATTGATTCTGAACATCTGTCTGAATTGACTGAAGAAGAAATGGAAGTTTCATTCCTTCAATCTCGTATTCGTGGTTTTGCACGATGGGACCTCAAGTTTTTCATTCCGTTTTTCACACGCCGGTTTACGCAACAAGAATTAAAAGATTGTAAATCTCAGATGACCGATTTGACAAATCAATGGTATCAGGCAATTCGCATCAGTCCAGTAGAATCTGATGATGATGCTACAACTGTGTCTTCAATGCAAATGCAAAATAATGATAATATATTTTCTGAAAGTAAAAGCGAACCTCGAGATACAAAATCTAAAGATCGTCCTAGTCATGGTTCTATTTTAAGTATCTAGTATTTAATTTATTAAAAACTTGTGAACAATATTGATTGTTTAAATGAGTGCCAAAAATTAAACAATACATATTGTTTTCTTGAAAATCTTTACGCACATAGTTTCTAATAAAATCGGTTTAAAAAAGCGCTTATTATTTAATTTAATAATTTGACGTTAATGCGTAATGTACGTAAATAATTTAGTATTATTGAACAAAGGTTTTGTGATTTATAAACAATTTAAGTATGCTTTTTGTTATTTATTTAAATATTTTATTAGTATTATTGTTCACAAAGAAGGAGAAATCAAAAGTTAATGAATTATCATAAAATTTTTGATTTCTTGGAAATTTACTTAAAATTTATTAAGATTATAAAATTTTACCATATTTGTGATAAAAATCTATATAATATATATATATATATATATATTCTCAGAAACAATTTTTACTATTACATGATTTTCTAAGCCATGAAAATTGTGTAAGACTTGTATATTTATGTATATCAACTGTGTACATAAAATCAATTTTATCAAAAAGCTTTGATTCTTCTATGGTCTTATAAATAAATATTGTAAAGCTTTGTTTTACTTCCTAATATGCATTAAGAAATATTTTTTTCTTATTTACTGTAAATGTACAATAAAAATGTTTTTAAATGTATCAGAATGTTTTATTTACAAAAATGCTACAAAAAATGTTTAAAACTGTTCTATATCCTTCAAGAGCTTGGGAGCGGTTGGACAAAAGGGTTTAAAAAAGGGAACTAAAAATGAAACCAGTTTCGTGAGAATTCAGGGTCTTCATCACGATACGTGTGTGTCGCTTATGTGTAATTAACCTGTGACACAGACATTTAAGGACTAAATAATATACGTTGTTTCAAGACTCCCGCCTTTGCACGGATGTTTTTCTACTTGTACGCGTTCGTATCACATGGTTTGTTCATGCGCATACGTTGTGCTAGCGTTTGTGACGAGTTTTTTTATAAAGTGTGTGTACTAGGTGTACTTCAGTTGATCTTTAAAAATCAGAGCAGAGAGAAAAGAGAGTTGGAAAAATGTCTGTGATTACAAAAACTTTTAAAAAAACACCCATTTTCGTCGTTGAGCCTCATAATGAAGTGAGCAACTTTTTATGATGAATAAGCGCGTTGCAGTAATTGAATTTTTCATTTATAAAATCAAATTAAATTTATAAATGTAGTTTTAATATCATTATTTTTAATTTATTTATTAAATTCATAAAACCGCTAACATTGGCAACATAACCTCAAACGAATTCAAAGAAATGTTTTTAAGATAAAACAGAGATTATTTTTTTTTTAACATAAATCTAGTTCATTCATTTAGTTTGAAAAATTATTAAAAAATAATTTAACGTATATTATTTGAAATAAAATAACGTAAATTAAAAAGAAAAACTGTTTGAACTTTTAAAAAGCAAAAAATAAATCAGTAAGATTTGAATCTTCACCAATAGAGGTCGTTCACAGTTTTTGGCGGGATATGAAAGAAATTTATCACATTAATTAAACAAGATTAATGTATACGTGCCAAATGAGGGTAGATTGTTTTTATGATATTCACTAAGTTTTTGAAGAAACCACAATAAATCTTAAGGTACTGAATTAGCTAATGAAATACTGATCATTTTTGCAGGTCGAAAAATAATTATATTTTCATAAAAATCAATACAAGTGTTAATAAAGAAAACGTAATAATTTTTCAATTTACGGTAATATAGTTTTGGCCAAATTGATTAGGAAAAACGAAAATATTCACTAAAAACATGAATTTTCAGCTGTTGATTAATAATTTGTCATTGCTTTATTTATGCATATAAGAACTGTACATTTTTATTGTGCACGATTTAACATAACCAATATATTTATATATAAATTTTACCAATGCTAAATTGTGCATAATGTTTAAGTGTACGATTTTTACGTACGTGAACAGCAAAACGTTGATAATGTAAAATGTACTTGAATAGAAATATTTAAAAAATTTCTTTTTTTTAAGGTGATACCTTGTATCTATCGGTGTATCGGATCAAAACACCTTCCGTTTGAAGGAAATACTTTAATCCATTTGGACTCTCATCCAGACATGCTTGTGCCAAAAGATATGCCAGCCGATACAGTGTGGGAAAAGGAGGCGTTATTTGCGTAAGATTGCGTTCGCTATTCAGTGATTGTCTGTTTTACGTTAATTCGGAATATAAATATGGAATTAATCCTCTTTTTGCAGCGAGATTAGCATAGAAAATTGGATGCTACCCGCTGCATATGCCGGACATTTTAAAAATTTGATTTGGGTGAAACCGCCATGGGCTAATCAGATGGTTGATGGGGTCCGCAATTTTCTGATCGGCAAACACAAGGAATCTGGAAAAATAAGGTAGATTTATAGTTTGCATAATTATTTACATGATACAAATAATATATTTTCTAAAGTACTAGAAATCCAGCCGCGCAAAATTTTGATGCTGGGTTTGATTTTCGGAAATATGCGTAAACAAATATGATTGTATTTTATCACTTAGTACTTACGATAAGCCTCTTTGTGCGTGTTAATTTTTTAATAACAAATGTTTTCGTGATTGCTATTGATTTATAATAATTAAGAATTTACAATATAATTTTAGCATTATACAAATTCATTCTGATTTTGAAAATTCTACTACATTACACATTTTTTTCAAATTCATCAGAGTAAATTTTCTACAAAATAAAAAATAGAAAAATTCCAAGCATAATTTTACGTTGTTTGCAGAATGTGTACGTCCGAATAACATTAATCATATTAATCTGCTTTCATATAATCACTGCTTAGTACTTCTTCAGCAGTTGTAATGCTCGCGACAGAGCGACAAAATACATTAAAATGGTCGTACACGCAAACTGCATTAGGGTACAACAATTCGACTTTTCCAACAAGGACTAATCGCGCGTCAACAAGAGAAGAGCTCGGTCGTAGCGGTAAAAGCGGCGGTAGCAACAAATGCGCGCGCGTCAGCATTAGTATCGTCCGAGCTTTTCAATGGAAATGCCAGGCATTAGTTGTCGCCGTCCTTCTCCTCTTCCTCCTCATCTCGCGCTGGTCCTCTTTGTCGAGTGAACGACCTCGTCGATGGCAGAGAGAATAGCCGCAGCCTGCCGTGTATCCCGTCCTCTCTCTCTCTCTCTCTCTCTCTCTCTCTCTCTCTCTCTCTCTCTCTCTCTCTCTCTCTCTCTCTTTTTCTGCAGAGCTCGGGACAATTGGTAGTGAGTACGTAGACATCGTCGGGGCCCTTGTGTGTGCTTTGGACTGGACTGGAGAGCGCCGGTAGGCGGTCATTTTTCACCGAGCCGAGTTATTCGCGATATACACAGAGGCGCGAGAGGAAGCGGATGTTGAATGGACGCGAGAGAGATCGATAGAAGCCGAGCAAGATTGATGAGAAGAAAGGCCGAGGAAACCGCTCTCCCTCTCTTGCGCGCCTTTTGAAAAAGGTGGAGTAGGAATGCCGGTTAATTTGTTGCCGAGCTTTATCCGGCATCGTGCGTGCCCTTTTTTGCATACCGCTGCTCTCCAAGCTGTCGTGTCGTGCGCGCGCGGAGAAAGAGCCTTTTCTCTCCTAGCCGTGCGCTCGAGCACGCTGGCTACTGGCTATCGGCGGTCACTGTCCGCGTTTGGTCTGCTACTGGCGGCCGCTGGATTCTTTGCCGGATGTTTGGAAACGCAGAAACGGCTTTCTTGCGCCGCCGCCGCCGCGCGAATTTTTCTCCCAAAGAGAGCTTTGTGCCTACGCTGCTGCTTATCGTCAAAGGAAGGAATGCACTTTTTTTTCTCGAGTGCGCGTATGCGCTGTGCCAGAGAGACTTTTCAGTTCGCCGCGCTTTGGCGCTCGGACCTTGTAACGAGTCAATTCGTCCTCTGGTTGTTGGTTAACGTTTGAAGAAAAAGATTTTAAATTTACGGAAATTTATTTTGTTTACTTGATAAAAAAAAAGATACTGTCACTAGTTTCTGATTAGTTAAACTATGTAGATCCTGATCAATTAATAAAAATAATTATTTTTTGAAAATGATATTGAACAAAAATTCATCATAAGAAATATTTAACGTTTCTATCTAATAAAGGATCTCGATAATCCTTATGGAAAATGGCTCTCGACCAACTGGGCTGAGACTTTAATAATAAATTGTCCTCATTATGCTGTTCAAAAACTCTCATTAGCACAACTCGATCTTATGGATTATTTTTGCTCTAGAAAGGCATGAAAGTCGTTCTCTCCGGTCGCTATTATCAGTACTTATCAGACGGTGATGAGGAGTGAGGAGTTGGCTTGAACGGGGGTTGTGTTAATAATAATCTACCTGCGAAAAAACATATGTGTATACATCAGGACGGTGGGTTGCTGCCGTTTATTGGGTAACTGAATCTTTGCAACTCAGTAATGAGGAACGTATCTTGCTATCGTGTTCAGAAAATTTAACGCTTAAACGTAATTCCAACTATCGGCAACTGTGATTATTTGGATTATCTAGTACACTACGGTAATATACTATTTCAAAGGACTATAGTTGATTATTATTGTAAATACTATAATAATCGCGAAAATAATATAGTTTAACAATAATATTCACTATAATTCTTTCGCGAAAGACATGGCTTACTATAATTTTAATTACCCACTGACCCACAGTTATCCTCGTTCAAGAATTTTCTATCCGTACAAGAATTTGTACATAGTTTGTTTCTTATATACTCACGAATTATTTGTATAGTCATGAAACGCAAAGCCAAATAGCCACATTTCCTGATGGCATATCCGCTTATGCGTCAAAGTTCTAAACATGATACAAAGAATCACTCATCATTTAGCCGCAATGACATAGTTGCAATCGTGGGACGTGGCGATTTTGTTGGGAACTTAATGCGTGTTTTCCTTAAAAATTATTAATCAATCAAGACAATTTATCGAACGTAACGTAAAATTTTACAGTTACGCACATTAATTTTTATAGTGACAGTTCTGTAAATTTTTACCGTGACGAGCGTCATGTTTAGAGAGCGCTTGTCAATAGTTACCAAAACCATGCGATGTCCCACTTTTGCGATTCGTAACGGTAATTTTTCCGGTAAATTTAATTGTAAATTTTCAGGAAAAATTCTCTCAGTGTACCCATGGTCATGATAATTTATCGACCTGTGCGTTCGATCTTTAACCAAAACGAAGCTAACGATTCTCTGCTGGCTCACGTTTGCCTTAACAAGACTCAGATACCCAGTTACGTTATCAACCGCGGCTACTTACAAACATTCAGATAGTACATCCATACGTTTTTTCGTAGGCAAGTTATTAACTCAACCCCCGTTCAAGCCAAACTCCTCAGTCGTGACCGTTTGATAAGTGCTTATAGTAGCAACCGGACAGAGTGACTTTCACGTCCTTCTAAAGAAAAAACATTGCACAAGATCAAGTTGCACCCATGAGAGCTTTTTATCAGGATAATGGGGAAAACTTATACTTCTAAGGTTTCAGCTCGATTTGCCGGTAGTCATTTTCCATAAGGATTGATATGTCGCCCTTTGAAGTGAAAAGCCGTTGCCTAGCACCACAGTCTTAGGCCAAAGTCTTTCGGAAATTTTTAATGATCAGAAACTACTTCTATCCGACCCTGTCGTCTTATTTATTTAAAATCATAAAATTAAATTGAGCATTTTAATTAAGGTTAGCCCGTAAAATACCGTGGCTCAATCAACTGAGTATTAAAAATCCCACTTATTTCGATCCTTTTCTTCAACTACAAGCTAACATTAAGAACTTAAGAACTTAAAGTGCGCGTTATTGGATTCCTGGTAAGTTATTCAATAGCATAAAATTAAGTTAAATCCCTTTAAACTATTATTATTAGTTAAAATACAATAGTCTGTTTTATTTCATATAAAAATCATCTAAAAATCTTAATTGAAATTTGAAACGCTCTTAAAGATTCTTAAGTGTTTTAATTTTCCTTCTTGGCTAATAAAGGTTTATTTAATCAACGTAACAAACGATGTGCATAATTCTCATAATCAGTGCTTTTAAAACACGTAGAATTATGTTTATTTCTATTATTAGTCGTCCGCAAACCTGCGATGGCAGTGTAACTTTGAGAAAGCTAAGCAAATTAAATAACCAGACCCTGTCAGCAAATTAATATTTTCCGTAATACGGTATAAGCAGCGCAAAAGTAGCAGATAAACGCACTCCATTTCGCGCACATATGCGCCTAATAATGCGAATGCGTGTAACTATATTTCAAGAGGAAATTATTGCTCAGTCGCGCAAATAACTCAGCGATAAATATGCAAGTTTGAAAGCGTCTTCGTTCTCTCGCCTTTGCTGTCTCGCCTCTGCGAGGCAACATTATGCTCATTGCCCGCGGGCTTGCAGCAAAGCTGGCAAAAGTCAAGGAATCTGTTTTCTGCCCGCGCGGAAAGCTATCGCGCCTCTATTTGTCAAGTAGCAGAAAAAGTATCCGCCTTGTCAAGCTTGCCCTCGGGCTATTCGAGCGCGTCTCTTGTCATTTTCAGTTGCGCAGCCTTTACTTTGTTCTTAAGTGAAATAGAATTACAAAATTCCAGAGAATGCTTACGTGCTTTCAAGTTAAGGTAAGAAATTTCTTACTTAAAAAAGGATGACCTAGCAGTTCTCGAGTTATTTTTTCCAATTCTTGAATTACGATGATCAATTATTATTTCACTTTGAAGTATTACTGTTAATTGTTAATGATTAAAATTTGAAGATTTACCTTTACAGACTATAACAATTTACTATTAACAATTTCTGTTAATATTAATAAATTTAGCTAACTTCTAAACAACTTTTATGTTTATCATAGAAGGCTTAATTGCCAATATTTAAAAAAGCATACCGGTTTAACGCGTCAATTTTCTAATTAGAAGGATTTAGTAAAAATTGATGACCAAGGAAATTTTGTTAATAACAGAACATAATCCAAAAAGAGCAGAATAATGATGAAAATAATAGGTTCAGCGTTATAAAACGAAAAATGTGCCTGAAATGGATCGAGCGATAAATTGTTAAGGGTGTAAAAAGGAAAAAAAAAAACGAAAAAAAAAATGGCAGCGGAGTGGCAATTTATCCTCGAGACTGGCAGCTCTAATACCCCTTAATAGATATTCTATCACCTGTTCAGGATAACTCGAGCGTTCGCGTACTGCGGGACCGTAATACTAAATACAGTGCGTTATACTCTCGTTCGGCGCAACTATTAGAGAGGATTGCCCGCGCAACTTTACTGCCGCCGTAAATGCAGGATGGCGCGACTTTTAAATTCACTTAGGCCACTTACCTAGAAAAGAAGAGGGGGGGGGGCGCCTCGAATTAAAATGCAACAGTTTATTGCAAGGGAAGTGCAACCTCCCTTTCCCTTTCGATTTCGCTGGACGCGCGTCTTTCGCCTCTTTGTTCCCAGCTGAGCTCCTTTCCTGGAGCTAAAACGGATGCGCGAAAAATGAAAAAGTAACGTAACTCCGCGGAATTCACCGCCGCACTTTTATCGCCTTTTGAAGTTAATTTTTCCGAGTCTGCTTTCAAGTTTCGATTCTGATGAGAACTGAGTGGCTGATTAATTTTCTTTGCATTTCTTTATATTTTTTTCCTGATTCATTCAAGCATTCATCGAGACTAGAAATTTTAATATCTCACAAATAAATAATAATATTATATACGTTTTACTTTAGATTTAAAATAATTATGTTTCTTGCCTTTCCAAATTAGTAAAATAACGAGATCCCTTTTAAAATAAGAAATGATGTTCTTGAAAAATAAAAAAAAAACGCAATTAGAAAGAGCCGAGTAGGGGACTTTCGCTCGCAAGTAATTTCTAAAAAAGCGCATGTATATAAAAAGCTGGTATGCAGTTGTCTATTAAGGATTTTTAAGAGAAAACGGCTCGCAGCTAGCTGGTCTTTAGCGATAGCCAAGAATGAAAAGCTTTTAGCGCTTCGCGTCTGAAAGACTCGGAAGAGAGAAAGGAAGGCTCTAAACGTTTTCCCTCAAACTGCGAGCGCGTCTGCCGCGGAGATCCTTCCGCGCTTAACTATGCAAAACCGTGCATAACTGTCGCGCTCCGCGCCATTCAGCGAGTTTCGCTCAATGCAGTCTCGTCCCTTCTTTTTGATTTCTCATGCATAAAACGCGCGCCGGCAGACGAGCCGGCGGCCGCTCTTCCTCCTGCTTTCAAGAGCCGCGACGCGCGAACAATCGCAGGATCGTTAATAAGCGTAATGGCTACCGCGAACTATTTTTCGGGCACCTATGTGTACGAAATTAAAAAGCCTCGCCTCTACTTACGGCGAGAATTACTAGCGCGTAGCGGTCGGCAATTAGTTTGTCGACTGGGGCAAGGAAACTCTCTTACAGCGAAGTCTACCCACCGCGCGTATACGACGCTCGGAGAGGCGGCTCTTTGATGTCGGCGCGAGCGTTGCGCCACTCGGTGCGCCGTCGCGCCGCGAGGCCAGTTTGTCACCCGTGCTTTTTGCGCGCCGGCCAGAGAGAGAGAGAGAGAGAGAGAGACAGAGAGCGCGGCCATTTTTTATAATGCGAAATTGAAAAATTTATCGCGTTTGATGCGCGGCGAACCGCCAAAGGCGAAGCTGCTGGAACGGTCCTCGTTGAAAAAGTGTATTCAATTTTTTTCCTCGTATTCAAGAGTATTGTTCGGCAATCGTGCAAGGCCACTCTGCGTTTTAGCCATTCGATGCGAGTTTTAAAATCAATCTGGCGTATCAATTGGTTAATTTAAGCCTGTCAAACCGCTGTTCTCTTTTTCGGCCATAACGCAGTCGACAACTATTAATTATAGTAAAACGCTTCCCGTGCCCCTTTTACAAAGCACCTCTAAATTTTTAATCAATTCCCGAGAAATAAAGTCATCGCGCCTCGCCTCGAGAGAGAGGCAACCACGTATAACACGTATACGTATCTCGCGCAGGGCGAGGTTACATTTCCGTAATTAAGCTCGACTCGCGCACGAGGCGGGCGGTGCCTTTGGCAACGGTGCCGGGAAGGGCGTGCCAATATCGTAACGGCAGGCGCGTGCAAATCGCCGGGCTTGATGTTCTTCGTTAACGCGGCGGTTCTCCCTTCTCCCGGGCCGTCCGTGCGGCTCCGTCACGCTCCGCCCGCGCGGACGCACACACGCGCGCGCGCGCGCTAATGCATTTAATTATCTAATCCCGGCTGATCCTTATCGCGCACCGACGTAATTGCATAATAATAATCGCGATCGCGATAATTTCGCTCGGACTGACGCGAGGGATTCCTTTTTTTTTTTTTCTTCTTTATCGAGCCATCATTTTTTTTCCATTATTCGCCTTTAATTTATGGTAATGCAAGGGGCATTAAGCAATCGCGTGGGCTGGGGATCGAGTTGTCATTGTGCAAACGAGCCTGAGTGAATAAGGAATCGATGCTGGAAGAGATCGGGCGTCGTAAAGCTGAAAGACGATGCTGAACGCGGCATAATACGTGCTTGTTTGTAACAGGTTGACGAGGTTTTAGAATCAATAACGGAAACTTTCAAAACAATTAAGTGATTAAAAGGTCTTGTCCAGGGTTTAAGGGCGATTATTTTTTCCCCAAATTACGAGCCGAAAAGAAAAAAAAACTGATTCCGTCTCTCCCGCCAGGGAAGCAAAACGAAGCGATACAGCTTATTAGCCCGCTCGCACGGAAAAAGCGTCACGGAGCAGTCGGCCGGTGGCTCGGAATTTTGAAAACTCCGAGGAGAACGCCGCGGCCGAGGAAAAAGGCTCCCGGGACTTTGGAAAAATGCCGCGGGGCCGCATGAAAACGGCGGATAATCAGGCCTGGCATCGCAAGTGCATAACTCGCCGGCCGGGTAATAAGCCTAACCGCTCTCTCCTTTTTCTGGCCGCGGCCTTTTTTCCGCGCGGCGATCTCCTCGGCTCTATCCGTTCCCGGTAGCCCTAATGTCCCCCGCTCTCGCGCGACATGTCGTATACGGCCCCGCGGAATAATTGGATCGGCACAATTAGAGGGAGGTGGCTCTTTCTTTGCGCGCTCGCCTCGGTGTGCGCGCCCGGGGCGGGAGGGGGGGAGGCCTGAAAAAGAGGAGCCCTAATGGAATCGGCGCTTCTTGCGGCCGAATGTTACCGCGTACGCTTACGACTACGGCCGCAATAAAATTTAACAAGCTTCCCATTTATTATTTCAGGAATCTCGCTCCGGAGCTGGGCTCTCGAAGAAATCATTCCGTCCGCGCTTATCGTCCTCCGGCTCTCTCCTCTTCTTTCGCGGCTCGGCCTCTCCGGGGAGAGAGAGAGAGAGAGAGAGAGAGAGAGAGAGAGAGAGGCTCGAACGCGCGAGAGAGCGTTACACTCCGAATTCTTCCGAGTGAAATATCAGGCTGTTTTTCGCGAAAGAGTCAAATTACCCGGCAGCCGCGAACGCGCTCTTATAAGGACGGATACGAGCTTGCCTTTTTTCCGATCCTCGAAAGCGGATGATCAATACTTGAGGTACTTTCTGGCTGTTTACGAGGCAGTCACTTCGCCAATAATACCAATTTCATCATTGCCTCGTACTTGCTATTTTCCCTCATTCGTCAAAATAGATCGTGAATCGAAAGCCAGCGCGAAATGCAGCCGCGGCCTCTTTCACACTCCCGACGCATCGCGACGTACAGATTCCGGGAATTGTTCTCCGATGCCCGAGTAGCCAAGCAGCTCCGCTGCAGAAATCCGAAGCATTCTAGGAAGTAGCCGCGGCCGGGGCGCTCGTCATCGCCGAGCGATGCGTGTAGCCGCGCGAAGCATCCCCGCCATCCGCGTCGGCCTCTCTCGCCGCCGAAAAAATGAAGCGATCGCAAAAAGGGCCCGACGGCGGCCCTATATAGGTCGGCTCGCGTGTGCCTCCTCTCGCCTCCCGAAAAATGCGCGGCCGCGCTCGGGAAAATGGCGGCGGCGGGGCCTCTCTTCTTCCCCCGGGAGACCAGTTTCTTCTTCGAGATGCCTCTATCTCGCGGCGGCTTTTTCGTCGATTACGCGCCGCAGGCTCAATTATCGCGGTTTCGCCGCGCGATATTTACGTGCCGCGGGGGACTCGGGCATTTTACGCGCGTTCTTCTTTTCTCTCCTTCTCTCTCTCTCTCTCTCTCTCTCTCTCTCTCTCTCTCTCTCTCTCTCTCTCTCTCTCTCTCTCTCTCTCTC
>JAWWEM010000044.1:3450466-3479401 GCA_035582935.1 Ormyrus thymus | reverse complement strand
ACAGGTTTAAAAACCTATATTTTAGAGTGACAATATAATTTTTAAGTAGAAAAATGCCGAAAATAACAAGACATCGATGAGGGGCGTTAATCAGTGTTATTATAAGAATTCTCGGCTTCTTAAAGCTCTTAACTGCAATTAATTACATTTAAAATCATTTAAGGAACTACGTAACGGTACGCACTTCTCATTTTAAATACTAATTATAATAATTGCTCGAGAAACAACTGTTATAATTATCAACTTAAATTTGTTGTCCAAGTTAAAAAAAAAGAACAAGAAAAAACGTCGAAATACTCCTCTCGAGCCGTTAATCACGAGGTTTGGCTGAAAATCTTCGCTATTCGCAGAAAGTCCGCTCGGCGAAAAAAGCTCGACGCGGGCAATAATTCCTCGGGAGAAGAAAAGTTCGGCATCGCGGGAGAGGAAACGAGATACGCGACGACTTATCGATACAATGCACCGGCGGGTGATTGATGCGAACGACGCGAGTCTATAATAGCAGTGCCTCGGCGCGCCGGTCAGCGGGAGGTCCGTGCCGCTTTACGAGCCGCCGCTCTCTCTCTCTCTCTCTCGCGACTCGCGAGTAATCACCGCGGCCCGAGAGCGCCGGCAAAATTTATCTCTCTCCTCTGCTTTTCGCGCGCGCGCGCTCTCCGCGTGATGCAGCGATGATGCATGCCCGTCCTTACGGGCCACGCCTCTCTTTCACCTGTCGCCGAGCCACCGGGAGAGGAAGCGAACGTGACCGATGTGCCGTGGCGTTTCCTTTCCAGGCGCGCTGCTTTTCTCGCTCCTCGCGCACGCTTTTTTGCGCGGCTCCGTGAGAAAGCCGCTGCCGCGCCACGTAACTCGGAGCGAATGTGGATTAGAGCAGGGAAATGGCTGCGGCCGATTTTTGTAGCCGGGCTCGGAGGTAATTTAAGATTCACGCGGGACGGGAGTTCGCAGAAGGATATTTTAGTGGAGAGACTTGAGTAACGTTTCACCCGCGGTGCGTTACGATGCAGTTCGCGGAAGTTTACGGATGCCCGCGGAAACGCGAGGTAGCTTTTAATTTGAAAAATTTTTATGCAAAGGACGTTCTCGATGCGAGTCCGCGGAGATGTAATCATTGGAAAAAACAAGGGAGGCGAAACAAAGGCATTTTTTTCCCTTATTGAACGCGAAAAGAAGCGAAGCGGGCGTAAAAAGTTCAAAAATAAAAATTTCATTTCACGGAGCGGAGCGGAGCAGCTTTTTAATATTTTTGCCTTTATGTCTTTGTAAATTTCACAAGGCACTTCTTGTCCGCTGATTGAAACATGCCAGGATGCTTGAAGATATACGAGTATTTTATTATTCGAATACGAAATGAGCCAGGGAGTAAAGCAAAAAATTGCATAACATCTTTGGGAAAGCAGCGTGCCGCAGTGCAATAAGCTTTCTAAGTGCGGCGGTTTTGTTTTAATATTAGGTCGATAAAATGTTACTTTGATTAATGATGTATATCACGTTCTGCGAGCCATAAATCTTCGTGATTTAAGGTACAGGCGAATTGTCTTCTTACGATAAAAATAATTATACTTTTAACCGGCATTCTTTCGGTGCACTCCGAACTGATTAATTGGTAAACGATGCTTAGCGAAAAATAATCCCGCAACTGCTTTCTCAATTACGGTTTCGATAATAATAAATAACAGCAAAAGTGATTGCACAACGCGTTCCAATAACATTTTCGATTAGTCCTTCGTGGTAAAAAAGCAATCTATTATTTCCACGTAGCCTAAAGGTACTCTAAACGTATATCGTTCGATTATTACAAAAATGCGGCGGCAGAAATGAAACAATCATTTCTAGCCCGAGAAGGCTGCGAGGCACCGTTTAACTTCTCGCGGAATGCGTTCCGCGCGCCGCTTAAAAATCTCGCGATTTACTATTTGAAAAACTCTGGAAATCAATTAATGTTATCAGTCCGAGGCAAAGTTCACTAATAAACCTTTATGCCAGTCATCAATTAATTCGAATTTCTGCGGTATTCCGGTAAAGCAATGCCTCACCTGAGAATCGCCGCGCGCACATAGTTGCAGCTCCATCACTGTTTTCCCGGGCAGTTGCAAATAATTAGCTAAATTTATAAGCACTTCGGAGGCACTAATCGCCGACAATTAAGCGTACATATCCCCTACAGCTCTTTAGCGATAAACACGTCCGAAGTCTTACGCACAAACGAGCCCGAGATTCGCGGCGCCTCGAATTCGCTGCCTCCGATCGCGGGCAGCTTCCTCCGAAATTGATTAGGAGGCCCCGACAAAAGCGGTCGCGAGCTGCCTCTCTCGAAAACTCTCGTCCCGGGGTTAAGGATCAACGATCCATAATTCCAGGCTCGCGGCACGCAGAGCCCAGGGTAAATAGCAGAAGAGGGGGGGGGCCCGCTCGTCGTTATCCGGGGCCTTACGTGCCGCAGCTGCGAGTATCGCTCGTAGATCAAGAGGCCCCGTGGCCCCGGCCCTAAATCACGTAATTACCGGTAATATTTACCCGTAACGCCTTCGGCTCGCGCGAGCCGCGAACTTTGACATGGGTGTGGCGCGCGATGTAGCGCCGCCGTAAACTCCGCCGCGAACCAGGAAGTTCGGCCGCGGGCATGAGAAAGAGCGCTCGTCCTAGGAAATCCACCGATCCGTTCGGGACTATTAAATTTACGACGCTCGGCCGAGTTTCTGCGGCTGAGCAGGTGCCAAAAGTGTGTGTGCGCTGATAGCGTTAACTGGCCGAGCGGTCCGATAGCGAGATAGCGGCTCGTGTTTTCGGTTATCGCGGATAATCGACTTTTTTGGACGGGCTGAGTAACTGTTGCTTCGGCGCCCATCTGATGCAGGAGTTGTTTCATGTGGATCTTATTACCGCGGGATAAAGGCCGCGGTTAATGGCTGATTTATGAATTTGCCTTATGGGAAGGCTGCTAATAGCAAAAATGAATATTGGATTAAATCAAGTGCACTATTATAGTGAAGGATTTCGATGTACGTTTTATTAAGCATAAATTACGAGCCTACTAAATAATTTTTTTCCAATTTCATTAGAAAGGATTTTAAGGACGCCTCGGTAGCGCTAAAGGGTTTTGGTTACTCTTTAATCGCATTAAAAATACAAAGTAGTAATATTCCGAGTAAATTGCGCAATTATTCGATTTCCAAAAGATTTCCCGGCAGATTTGCATCTGGCCGCGACGTCCCTCCTTCCCGCTAAAGAACATCGCCTAACGATAACCGACTGGAAGGAATTAATCGCAGCGGTAGCAGCGTAAACGCCCCCGGGGCGCCCGAATTCCTCAGCCCTCGCAATTATTTAACGGATCGTCCCGGGCAGTGGGGAGTAGCGAAAAGCCGGAGAGGAGAAGCAGCGGCACGGCGTTCGAGCAAAGCCGCGCGTACAAACGAGGTCCTTGTTGTTTAGCAAAACAGAAATTACGCGGAGAGACAGTGGAAAGATGAGGACACGAAGATTCCATTAAGGGGTAACCGGCGGTAATGAATGGAAGAGCTACGAACTTCCCCCCCCCCTGCCGCTCGATTTTTCCGTCTCTCTCTCTCTCATTTTCCGAGGCGTTCGCCCCTTTGCCGGGGGAAGCGGAGGAGCAATTTCTTTCCCGCGCGTAAAAACACTCTCGTTTAACTTTCCTCGCTCATTATTCCGCGGCGGCGTCGTGACCTAGCTCGACCTGACCCCCAAAGGCTTTCTTTAATAACTCGAACGAACAGAGGAAAAAGAAGTCGGCTGGATAAGGGAGAGAGCCGGGATGGGGTGGGAGGACCGAGGAAAGTAAAAGGAGGAGAAGGAATATAGCCGACGCCAAGGGCAATCCTCGGATGCTAATTTGTAACTGGGCTACTTCTGAAACAGCGGTTCTCCTCTCAGACCCGAGACCGACCGCCAACTTTATGCGCAAGTTTAAACTCTAAGCGTCTTAAGAAACACGAGTACTCGCGCTGCTTAACCTTAAATTATTGCCGCTTCGCTTTTCTCGCCCCAATTTGCAATTTTCAATCTGTACAAATTATTCAAATTGCAAGTAGATCTGCACTTGGCACGTCTCTGTCATTGTCAATTGGAATTCCTCGATCTGACTGGCCGCAAAATACTAGTAGCTTCTCACAAAGAATCATTTACCGAAATGAAGAGTAAAGAGCACTTAATTGCTCGTCGAACAAAGAAAGGCAGAAAGTCATCGGTCTCGACGCCCGATCCCAACGCCTTCGTGAACCCCCTCCTCCTCGGCAGCTATCTCGTCCGGCTCTCGCTCGGGAAACGCTCAAGTTTAAATAATTGGAGGTTCAGTCGGAGTGAATGAGCACCTTGAAGGATTCCCGCGTCGGCGGCGGCGGCGGGCGGGCGGGCGGCGGCGTCGGCGGGGTAGTTCTCCTTGCATCGGCAATTAGCCCCGTCCCTCGAACACCCTTCGTTCTATCTTAGCCATTATAGCGAGCGAGCGCCGGCAACCCCGTCCTTGGCATTTAATTACCTCGCCGCCGACCCCACGGGCCATCGTCCTCCGGCCGGGGAGGGGAGGCGGCCAAGGTCACGGATTCATTCAACCCTCGAGAGAGAGAGAGAGAGAGAACGAAGACAGGGAATGAGCCGCGGCACACTGACCGAATTCATTTCGAGATTGGCACAATTTTTACCCTTCGACCTACCGCCGATACTGGCTCTCTTCAGCTTCGACGGCCTCTAGTCGACGGGGTTTCTTTTCTTTTGGATTTGACTATCGATTTTTTTTTAATTACTGCCCCCTCGTTTACTGCTCTGTTGTAAATTACTGGTTTATCTTGTAATTAAGTTACATTTTCATGCTTAATTAGATCAACCATGAGGAGCTATTCGATGGCAACGATTAATTTGTTTATCAAAGTTTATCTCGCATTTGAAAAATATTTGACGACTAACTAAAAAATATTGCACCTCTCCCGCTAATAATCCACCGCGGCGCAGCAATTACTCGACGTTCGACCATTCTCCCCGGCGTTCTCGTTAGGCGAGCTCGAAAGTAACGAAAGTACGATGGATCGCAATGAATTTCATTTGCTTAGCGGAGAGATCGAGCGCGGGCGAGGGCAGAGATCGAAGGAGGAGAGAGGACAAAGATGAAGCCCGGGCCCTTGCGTGCCGGAGTGCAATAAACTATAAATCATCGGAGATCTCGAATCTTTTGCGGGCGGCACGATAGAAGGCCCTTATCTACGCCCCGGCTGTCCTTACGCGGCTATTATTATCCGGGCCTGTATATATCTCATTGAAATTCGTCGTTAACGGGGCTCCGCGCCTGCTCTCGATATCCCTGCCTACCTCGCCAAAATGACCAATAAAAAAGGCCTCGTTTGCATTTAGCCGTGAAATACGATGTACTTTCTACCTCCGTCTACATGCCCGCGAGTAATCAGCTGAATCTCGAATCTCGCCTGGGCTCCGCGCCGTGCAAAAATGTACATTATGAACCGCGGGAATTCTCCGCGCTGCTTAGATGTATGATTTTCGTTTTACCGCCTTCGATAAGAGTGTATATGCGCGTGTGCCTCGCCGGGCCCATTATAGTTTCAAATGGAAAGCGGGGAAAATATATCGCCTAATCTAATGCGATCGAGGTATGCTCGCGGTCCCGAGTAAGTGCTATTTAATTTTACAAGCACCTGCAGTATTTTCAACCTTCAAACGCGCGAGGATCTTATTACGTACGACCGCTATATTATTTTCCAGTTACCGCATAAGCTCGAAGAATAAAACTGTCTTGCCCCTCCAACCGGCCAGTTTCTCCTTTTCCCTTCGATTAACAAGAAATTCGACAGCCAGACGTATGAAAAACCCTTGCCAAACATTGCTTCCGCCCTTTCGCCGGGAGAAGAAATGGAGGAGCGTATACGTAGGTGCCGCTGTCGCCGGCCATTTTTCTCGAAAGAAGGAAAGCAATCCCCGGGATCCGAGGAGGGCACTTTGCCCGTACGCATGACTCTGCCGGCAGAGAGAGAGCGGAGAAATTCCATATATAACGCGTACGTGGCCTCGCATTCGTCGGGCGCCTTCCAAGGGGGCGGACGAAAGAAAAAGAGAGACGCGCGAAGGATGTGCCCCGGCGAGGACTGGTGCGCAGAACTTCCTTCCTTCCGCTTGATCGACGTCGATTCCAAGATGGCTCTGGGAGAGGGAGAGAAGCTTCCGCCGATGCGTCCGCCGCATACGTAACGCGCCCCCCCGCCTCCCCCTCCTCCCCTCCGAGAGCCCCCGCCTCTCTCTTCTTTTAACCCAATCTCGATTCGCGCGCGCGCGCGCGCCCGAGCCTTTTCTACTCCCAGATCCCCGCCGCCGTCACTTTTTCGCAATTACCTCGCCTTTTCAATTTTCCCCGAGCAAGCGCGCACACCTTTTTCCTCTGCGCTTTTTATCTTCGATTTTACCATCCCGTCATTTTCATGCTTTCTATTCGGCGGCCCCGCCGCCGCCGCCGCCGCTTGGCGAGAAACATTTTTACGCTCCCTAAGGTTTCTTTTACCATTTCCTTTTAGAATTTTCAGTTTTATAATAGATTCGTTTGGGAGAAGATTCTGCAGTTTCGGAAGACCTTTGCTTTAAGCGAAGACTGAGTTTTTTTTACACTTGTTTGATTGCGAAAAATAGAAATTTATACCCTTTTTTTTCGCCCCCGAAATTATTTCTACAAATATGTACGGTGCCGATTTTGTTTCAAATTCAATTATTTACCCGCAACTTTTTATTCCGCTTCCGAGTTTCGCTCGAGCAGTTTTTAAAGTCACATCGACATGCAAAGAACTTTAACCACATCAACGGCCTCGGCATAAAAATTGTCGACCTCCGAGCATCAGCAGCGGCGGCGGCGGCGGCGACGGGAGAGGCGGGAGCGGGAAAAATAAAACTCGCTTCGCTATTTCCCGTTTTCCCTTACGTTTTCCTCGTCCGTTTTTCCATTTCTCCGCTCTCTCTCAGGTCTCGTTCGTCGTTTTTTCCCCGGGCGCCTCCGCCTCTCCGCCCCTCGATCCAGCCGGCGGAATCGAGCCCCTTGCACATCCCACTCCCGAGCAGGAAGTCACCCCCTTCGCCGCCGCCCGCTTTCGATTCCGCAGCTAAGCGCCGTATAGCTATAGCCTGCGCAGACGGCTCGCTAAATGTCCGGGACGATATCGAAATCGCATTAGGACCCGAGCCGGCGTCCCATCTCCCGGCCCCTTCGCCAAGCCCCTCGAACTTAGCGCGCGCCCGAGGGAAGGCAGATAGGCGCGAGGCCCCCGCGCCGCCATGCCTCGAAAGAGCTCGCCCCCGCTCGCCGGGGGCACTTTCGCAGTCGGCCGGCTTGTTTAGGCAAATTCTAACCCAACGGGCGGATTGATATAATTCGAGAGCGCCGGAAGTCGAGGCGAGCGCGGAAGAACGGCGGCTCGCGGGGAGTTGTGCATAAAAGTTCGCTGTCGAGTGGCGCGCCGCACTGCCGCCTGCGGAGGAGGAAGCGGCGTAAAGGCATTGTGACCGGCGAATGAAGAGATTCCCGGGCAAGGAGTTCTTGCTGAGTGATTAAATCGCTCTCTCTCTCCCTCTCTCGCGGCTCGAGATGTTTTGTGCGCGCCGCCCTCCCACCTTCGCGGGCCTCGTTTGTGCATTGTGAGCCGGGTAAAATATAGTTCCTCTCGCGGAGTATGCCGTCGATATGCCCGGATAAGGTTGGAAAGGCGCGGAGCTCGTTTTGTGTATCGATATTATACGGGGGTATGGGGAGCCTTTCGCCCGTTTTTATCTGCCGTTCCTCGGTCCTCAAAGGCTTTCGCGCGGCCCGGACGGGCACAAAGCTAATGTCGTATCGGTGGGGCTGCGACACCGTCGATGCAAAGGTCTTGCCGGGATGTGGCCTTCTATTAGTTCGTTATTTTACCCGAAGGCATCGCGATGCAGCGGAAGCAGATTCTTTTTTAAGAGTTATTCTTGAAAATTCAACTTTGGCAATGTAATTATCGCAATATGTATTAGATGGAAGAAGTAGAAAAGTAACGATATACCATGCAATGCAGCTCTTCCACGAAAACAGAAAACGAAAAGTCCAAGGTCGGCACCTCATGTAGGCCCGTCATCGTTAAAAAAATTATATTCAATTTACTCGAAAGTAATGGAAAAAGATTTTTAACGCTTAGATTTCATGCTAAAAGAGGGTACACCTACTTTGAATGTTTTACAACTCAGCAGTTTTCTTTCACAATAGTTTTTTTTTTTTTATCCTTTGCTAAAAAATGTGCCGCATAATAATAATCCAGAATTTTGTGCAAAAGTATGACCCGGTAGTAATTAGCCGATAGTTATTCGCGTACCGCCGGCCAAAAGAAGCACTTCGATAATAAAAGTTTTTCACCGTAGCCGAGCGAGCCGGCGACTTGATTAATTTTCGAATTCGAAATTTCGCAGGAAAAAGTTGCCGAGTAAGCTCCTCCGCGGATAGGTGGCCTATCACGTCCGCGTTATCTCCTCGGCCTCGGCGAGAGAGGGTTCTTAGGAGGGAGCGCACCTGGTGTCGAGCTCCCACCTCCTCCTCCTCCTCCTCCTCCTCCTCCTCCAGATAAAAAGAGCTGCGCGAGCTGGGAGCGAAGGCGGCACGTGAATAACGAAGGATTTGTCAAGAAAAGGAGAATGAAGCCCGGGATGAAAGTGCGCGATCGATCAATCTCTCTTTCTCTCCTCCCTTATACATCTTCGCTCGGCCGCTCGGGCAGATCCTCCGACGATATAGCCCTCCTCCCCCCCCCTCTCCCGTATACATTATCCCCGGCACACACGCCGCCGGAATTGGAAGTAATCCGTGAAATAATGGCCGAGCGGGCTCGATAAATCTAAAGCCTGGATCCCGAGGTAGGTGGAGCTCTGCGCAATCGCAGGTACCGCGCGCGTGCTGAGGCGGCCCGGCTTTCGTACACACGCACCGGAATAGAAAACTTCCTCCTCGAGGGGGGGGGGCGGCTCTCCCCCGACTCTCACTCGGGCCGAGGCGGGCGGCGGGAGGAAGGAGAATGGAGAAGATTGATCTGCCGGCGCCCACCTATAGCGGGCTATCTGCTATTTTATTTCAGGCTCTATCGGAGAGAAGGAGCGACTTCGACACAATCCTCCCTTGATTTCATTAGATTCCGAGGAAGGGGGGAGAGAGAGAGAGGCGAGGCTGCCAAGAGGGATACATATTGAATGCTGCCTGCCACCGATTCTTTGTCCTAAGTACGTCTTGGAGCCTCGTGTGCTTTTGGCTCAAATGACTCGTGAGTCGTCGAGAGATCTCAAGAGCCTCCTCCAGCTGGGGTGACTCTCTCCGACATCCAATTCCATTACATCGCCACCGGTCTTATTTACTCGCCTAATTCCCGAGCAAATCTTTATTAAAACAAAAGCCAGCCTGCAGCGCACTTTCGATAAGAAAAAAATGAGCCCTGCACCGGGAGGAGGAAATCGAGCGCGCACTCATGCCGAGACGAATGGGGCTCCGAGGAGCAGAGCCTCGTTCGGGGATATTTAACGTAAAATTGAATTTGCTTATAACGAGGAATGATCGCGCTCGGCAGAAAGGAGCGGCTCGGAGCAGAGGGCGAAGGCAGCAGGGCGAGGGAGTCGCTTCCTTAAAAATGATCGTCCAAGGGACGGAGGCTTTCCACGCGTCATTACGCGACGATCGAGTCATGAGAATCGAGAGAGAGCGTCGATTATTCAAACGTAAAGGCTAACAAGATTCCCGCCAATCATCGTCCATAATGATGCCGCGGAAAAGCGAGAGAGGCTTGCCACTGGCCTTTTCCCGATCAAATCCCCGGTAACTCGATTTTCCATCCCCGCCTCTTTCTCTCTCTCTCTCTCTCTTTCTCGGCTCTCGATCGAGACGAGACACAAAGTCGCGCGGGAGATGTATAAGGCGGGAAAATTGCCGGCGTTCTTAAATCTACATATCTGCCGCGAATCGCGGAAGGGGGCGGCGGCGGCGGATGCGAGGAAAAGAAGGAGGACCGCTCGAGCTGCCGGGGGGTGGTGTGGCGGCGGCGGGAGGAGTGGGGGGAGGAGTAACACGGCTATTGAAAATTCTTGCGCCGAGCCGCGCGCCTGAAGTGAATTCGAGAGAGGAACGCGCGCGCGAGCCTGGCTTTTCCGCGTTTCCCTCTCTCGGCGGAGCTTTTGCAGGCTCTTTTTTGCCCGCGCCGCCGACGCGATCGCAAATTTATTCCGAGGAGCCCCGTCGCGGTGCTGCCGCCGCGCGACTCGACGTCGCTCGGAATCGCACTGCTTTACACTCGGTCGAGAATCAATAGACAGCAATGCTCGGCAATGCTCTCTCTCACTCTCTCCCTCCTGCTCTTGCGCCGGATATAAAACTGCGCTCTCTCTTTCTCTCTCTCTCTCTATACGTAAAGTTGTACATTTTTCTCTCTTTTTCGACCCCGGGCTGCTGCTGCTCGCGCTCCTTTATTGCCTTTCCTTTCTCTCTGCCCCGCTCGTTTCTTTTCTTTCACACACACCCCGTCTCTCTCTTTCTCTCTCTCTCGCTCTTGCGCGCTCGCACTTCTTCTCCCCGGCGCTCCGAGCGTCGGTGTGCAGTTGTGCTTTTTGCAATTTCCTTCCTTTTTTGCGGCATTGAGAAAAAGGAATGCTTATGATAGATGTACGTACAGATTTTTCTTTGCTTCGCCGACGGCCTCGTTCTCTTTCTCCCTCGGACGTGAAATTAAAGTGCATTTTACGTTTCCAGCTGCCGAGGCATTTTTCGAATAATTTCAGAAAAAATTTGAATAGTTTCCGCGACGGAATGTCCTGGATATTGAAAAGCGAGTATTGCAAAAGCAATATCAAAGTAATAATATTTCATAAAGTTCTCAACTCCGACTTGTTTAAAAATTTTTTCCCCGAGACAGAAAAATACCGATGATTACTTTAAAAGTTTAAAATCGCCGTGGATATTGAAATATTTTGTTATTTACGACAAATTTTTCTGTGTACTCTCGATGTGAAAATGCCGTGACCTGATAAAACGCGATTCCTTTTCCTAAAGTATGCAGTTTATTTGAAAAAGTACGCGGCGGCTTTCCCGAAAAAAGCGCGGCAAAGACGCGAAATAAGCATTTTAATAGATGGAGGGAAGATTATTCCGCGAGGCAGAAAGTCGAGAAAGTCAGAAGACGTATTTCTCTCCGGGCTCGCTCGGGGAAAAAGAAGCGGTAGAATTCGCCAATGTAAAGCTCGGGCAAAGGCTGTCTCGCGGACGGCGGTATGGATGCGGTCTCGGGCTCCCTCCCTTTCTCGGGAGGAATCAAAGGAGTCAAAAGAGCATTTTCCAAGCCCCCGCAGATTGAACTTCTTTCTGGCGCGGAGTTTTCCTATTACTCTGAATTTTCGCTCCTCCTCCAACGTGTGTACGTACGCCTTTGTGGCCTCCGCGCCCGCACACTTGTAACCTTTAGAGGAGTCGGGATTAGTCGTCTGGCCTTACGGCGGGAGTCGCGAGAAAGCTTCTCTCCCTTAGTGGGAATTTCACTTAGAGAGGCAGCTTTTTGACGAATAGAGAGCCGCCCGGCAAAGAGCGCAAAGTGTCCGACGACAATTGCGCTGCGCTTGTCAAAGTTTAATCGCTTCTTTAGCGCGCTGAACTTTGTATTTGGGATTCCTCCTTTTAAAATCTCGGTAATAGTCAGGATAGCTAGCTGGAATTTCATTTATCTCTCTCTCGCCATTTTTCTTTTGAGTCTTTGTCAGGCGCGAGCATAAGAGCAATAATGTCGTTTTTAAGGTAAGTATGGGAATTGCTTGGCTTGAAATAATAATGGAACGCAGAGTCAAATTCTTAATAAGGAATCGTCTGAAAGAATTTCTAGTGCCTTTATAATTTTTAAGGGGAAAGGTACTTGCTCAAGATATCTACTATATATATACGGCAATCATAATTAGTAATTTAACTGTCAATCAACAAAATAAAAGATGATACCTTTCACTGTTTAACTGCTGTTAATTAGATATGCAATAAACTGTTGTTACCTAGAATGAATAAACATTATGGTTTTTACCAGAGTATAGTGAAAACGGAGTATTAAACACATTCTGCTATAATTACGTTTGTTCATGTATTATGTAGTTTTTAACTTACCATCTCATACCTTATTAGGAATTACAAGTTATAAAAGGAAATGCATAAACCCTTCACTCCTCCTAAGTAAAGATTGAAAGTTCTCGAATCGATTCGTCGCATTTGTATGTAGATTTAAAAAGTTTTTTGTTAAAATGTAAATTACTTGAAAGTGTTTTCCTCCGAAGTAAAGAAACGGACGGAGGAACTAAAAAAAAAAAGTGCTCCCTAACAGACTTGTTTCCCCGTACCTTTTTCATTCCAGAGGCAATATTTCATTTCCCGGCAGTACTTATTCATTGCATTATATTAATCTGCGCAACATACATTTCGCCGATAACCTCCCTTCCGCGATTTTCAATCTGAATATCTGAAAAATGTCGCCGCCGCCGCCGTCGTCGTCGTCGTCGGCGGCGACGAAGGGCGTGTCCCGTTATCTCCTTCGCTCGAAACTATTTTAAGAGCCCTCTCGGAGCATTTATTTTCTTCCTCTCGGATTATTATTCGTTTACGTCGTTTTCCCGCTGGCGCGCATATATTTATTTTCCCAGCAGCAGCAGCAGCCGCCTTAATGTCCGCGCGGCCGCGCCATTTCTCTCTATTTTTACCGCTCGGCGTCTGGTGCCTGCCGCCCTAAGTAAAAATCAATAATTCCTTTATCGTACAAATTAACGTTAAACGTATTCCACCCTGCCGTCGTAGTCGTCGCTCCTGCCCTGCGTAATGTCACGGAGTGTCATTATATCCGTCCTCCCTTTCGCCGGCGGAGCGTATATATATGATATATATATATGTATATACGTGTCCTGCGTGTGCACGTGCCTTCCTTCGCTCGTCGCCGCGGAGCTAAATTTTCAATTCGAGAGAGGTGCGCTTTGTGCGCGAGCGACGACTTTGCGCCGCTGAATTTCAAACTCCTTAACTAGGAGAGAAGTAAAAAGTTTCGAGCAGACGCTGCCAGTTTCTACGCTTCCCGACTCGAACGCTTTTTATCATATGATTATTGCTAAATTCGTAGCGCGCAGCGCTCGCCTGGCCTCGTTAAATTTTAAATACTTTTTTAACAAACTTACTTTTCTCCCCGAGAGACAGCGACGATTGAAGCGCTTGGCTGAACATTAAAAAATTACTTTAATGTTTATTTGAAAAATCAATTATTAGATAAAAAAAACGATGTGCTCGAGCTATTATTTTTTTCAATAATAGAAGTCTCCGGCTTCTACAAGTCGAGCGTATTACGAGCGCAACGATATTACCGCTCATTGATGTCATTAAATAAAGTGCCTTAGCAAAGTATACAAACAGAAATCAGCTGATTAATATCGTAACAGTCTCAATTCGCTTTGCTCCATTTATTCATTCATGACGAGGCGCAAGCGTAACTATGTCATTTGCTCGAACTGCTGAGGGCATCGATTAACAAGCGATCCTGAAAGGCCTCGGCAGACTAAATTATAAGCTCGTTCCGCCAGAGTCATTCATATTTCCGAAACATTATGCAAATCAGCGGGGAGGGAGCGAGAGCATTGAACCTCTTCGGACGCAATCAGCGGCGGGCGCATTGTCGCTGAATGAGAGAGAGTGAGAGGGGGGAGGAAAAGCTCGCGAAGAGAGGAAGGCGAAAGAGAAAGTGAGAGAAAAAGTGGAAGGAACGCAGGCCGTATAATTGATTGAGTCTAATGAGTTAAAGGGGATAAAGCGGTATCGCCGAGCTCGGCGGCCAAGTGGCAAAGCGGGGGTGAGAAAATTAAAGAGTTCTGGGTCACGGCGAAACTGCCCGAGCGAACGACGCCGCCGCCTCGAGGGAGAGAGAGAAAGTACTCGAGTCGGGTACTCTTGCCTCCAATCTACCACCTCGTCTTTCTCTCTCCGGCGCGCGCGCGCGCGCTCCGTTTCTTTGCCCCCGAGACGTTGCCGCCGCCGTCGGAGAGCTGATTGCAAATTAGTTAAAGGAGATGTTCTCTATTAAGGTCAGCTGGCGGCTGCCGCTGCTCTCAGAATCCCGCTAATAAAGTTACCTTTACCTTGAGTCTCTCGGCCGGACGGAGTTCACTGCCACTGCCGTCGACTTTCTCGGGGATTTTCTTAGCCTCCTTTTTTCCCGCTCTTTCTCGAGCTTGCTCCGAGCCTTTTTTTAAACGTCGCTTAAGTTTGAGAAACTTTTTTAGTACGAGCGCGGTCGCTTATGAAGGTCGCGAAACTTTTCAATTATAGGGAAGATGCGCGAGCTCGCGGGAAATGAGAATGAACGAGACCGGGATGAATCAGGGGAGCAGCGCCTTTGCTCCGGTTTTTCTGCTCTTTATTGGCTGCCGTTTCGGACTTTGTTGTGATATAATGTAATAAAAAGTTCCTTCGCCGTTTTGTGTAAATATACCTCGCGTTTTATTATGATTATTTTTCGGCGGGGCGACTTGAGCCGACGAATTATCTTTTATTTTATATGCAGCTGAGTTTCAAAAAACTTTATAATCGTAAAAATGGTGAAAATTAAAGAAAAAATATATCCGGTCTTTACTTTTTCGAATTAATATTTTTATTTCACAGCTGCCAAATGGTGAAACAAGATTTTATTTTATTTTATAAATATTACTAGGCTCTTCTTTTCTTGGTAATATATATTTGATATATTCATTTGATATAGGGAAAACTGTTCTAATTAATTCTAATGTCAATACGAGCAAAAATATCATTATGACCATCAATTTTTTTAAAAAATTTAAATTTAATTCTAATTCTAAGTATAATAGCCAATCACATAACGTTTACCTTGGCTTCAAACATACGATCATGATTTTTTCGGATGAAGCAACAAATTAGAAACCAGTGGGCTTTTGGAGCAAAAAATTGGCAACAAAATATGCCGTTGAGTTCATGCAGAATTAATAATTAGAGCGGGAGTTACATAGGTGGTTATGCCAGCTTAAGTTTTAAGCTGGCGCCCTGGTTGAGTTCAAATTATCAAAAATGTCCAGGAAAGTATAAAATAGGTATTTTTAATTTCTAGTTAACTAACTTTGATATAACGATTTTTCGGATCATTCTTGAATCATTTCAATAAATTGAACATAACCTAGAAATATTCGAATCAAGTTACAATCCGTTCTCAGTTATGCAATACAATATACAAAAGATTTTAAATGCTAAGTAGCTTTCCGAAATAATAATAAGAAGCACAAACGAAAGATTTATTTATAATACTGCTTTGGTAAAATTTTAAAGAAGACTTTTCTATCTCTTTCGCTCACAACTAGAATACCAATCAAGTTAGCGTATCCATTGTTTCTCGAAAACGGCTGGAGCAACAAAATCAGATCCGGAATAACTAAATTAGCAACAAAGTATGCATATGGTTTGATTATGGCCTTATCAAGTGGCTACTCTAGCTTAATATACAGGATAATTTTTCTTATCAACATGTCAGTTGACTTATAATTAATTCATTTTTTTAAACTAGTCGACATTTCATTTTGCAACACGC
This sequence comes from Ormyrus thymus, assembly GCA_035582935.1. Classification (NCBI taxonomy): domain Eukaryota; kingdom Metazoa; phylum Arthropoda; class Insecta; order Hymenoptera; family Ormyridae; genus Ormyrus; species Ormyrus thymus. The sequence continues at coordinate 3,463,799 of JAWWEM010000044.1, read as the reverse complement.
ACTTATGTTGAAATCGTAAAAAGTTTCTTATTTGCTAGTATCACAGTCATAAAAAAAACTTGAAGTAATCAAAAGTAATTACGGTAAAATCTAGCTTGCATTGTGTATACTAAATCATTACGCGAAATGTTTCCTGCGCATGAAGCCGCGAAGTCGTAAGCCATTAGGAAAGAAATCCCTCAGAAGCAAGCAACCTAATGGAAAACTTTCTTTCTGCAGTTACTTAAAGCCTGCTCCCGGAGTTTTTCATTCTTCAAAAATTGCGACATCTTCCAGGCGCGGAACTAGAAGATCCTCCCACATCCCCGTTGACAGCCGCACACCAGGAGCAAAGAAGAAAAAGAAAAAAAAAACAAGGAGAAATCCATCTTTGATCTCTCGCTGGACATCCTCGCTTCTCATTGAAAGTCGCGCGTCTCTCCCGGCTCGCTTTTTTTTCCCTCGCTTTTCCTATATTACTCCTTGAGCGAAAGCGCCTCGGGCACAGTCTTCTCCTTGCCTCGCTGCTTTTCATTACATGATATGAAAAAAGAATGGGTGAGCAGGGGATGGCGGGGGTGAGCACGGGAAGGGAAGGATACTCGTCTCCTGCGGAAGCTATTCCTTCCGCGAGGGCACGCCCGCGACTTTCAATTCGCCCGGGAGATGAACGAACGTTATATGCCGGCGTGTAAAACTAAGGGAAGAATGCCGCTCTGTCTCCCGGCTCGCCGGAGGGAAGGCCAGCTTTCGAGTAATGCTGGGTAAACACGTCGAGCGGACCTGCTTAAATAAAACTTGTAGGAAAATAACTCGAGTGTGTTTGGATCCTTAAACGCCTCACTTGGACTCGACGAGTCGTTATACTCCCCGTGCTCGAGAGAGGGATCTTTAACCGTTAGAGTTCCGAACTTTGTTAGCTTCCGCGCTATAAAAGTTCTGTTTTTACGCTCGCAACACGGTATCTTGATAATTTTCACGGGTTAATGCTTCGACAATTTTTACCTCACTTTTCGCTGCGGATTTTCCTCGAAAATATTAAAAGAAGAAAAAAAAGAATTGTCGTTCCCGCGGCTCTCGACAGCCGGAGATACAAATTAAATCAATCGGAACGAGATTATGCATTGATTACCATCGAAATTACTCGATCGAGGTCTGCATAATGCGGAATGGGGTGCGCGCTGCAGGTATCAAACTCGCGGGATTAAAAAATTTGAATATGTAAGCAAGAGGCAAATTACATTTTATCACAGAAGCATCAGTGCAAATAAAGGGTACATTCGTTCCGTCGAGCTCTTATTTATCGAGAAAAATTTATTAATATACGAGTCGAGATTTTTAGCATAATCCGATGAGCGAGCTTTTAGCCGGGCGCATAACTCGGTTGTAGCCTCGGGGGCGCCTCGGCGAGCCTTGATAATTCGGTTATAACTTTATTAGATTTTATTCATTGACTCTTCGGAGGATTTATCGAAAAACAATGGCGGTCTCTCGGCCGCTTTTCGAGCGGAAGCTCGGGACGCTTAACCCCGATCCCTTGCCCCGAACGAATAAGCGATTAAAGTGAAAAAACAGCGCAATCGAGAAAGATGAAAGCGAAAGAATCCAGAATGAACGAATCGTTAAGCATTAGGAGTGGTAAAGAGATATAAAAAGCAGAAGAGGCCGGGAGGAAAGGAAAAAGAAAAAGAAAGGCGGAAGGGAGCGCTGGGCGTAAAGGCTGAGGTAGGAGAGATAGAAGCGGTGCGCGCAGCGCCGGTAATAAAAGAGGAAGACGTAGATGTAAAAGTAAAGCTGCCAAGCACGTAAGATGCTGCCGCTGCCTTCTGCATTTCCCCTAGGGAAATTATTGACAGTCAGCGAGGAAATGACGTCGTAAATATCAAGCCCCGGCAGCTAACCCTCCCTCTCCGGCTTGCTTCTTTTTTCGCTCGCTTGCGCTCGCTCTCCTTTCTCCCTTATTTTCCTCACTTCCGCCCTGTCCTTCTTTCCTTTCGAGCAGCGGCGCCGACTCCTTTTTCCCCTCCCGGCCAACTCTTTTGTTTCCTCGGCTTCTTCAATCAGCCGCCGCCGTCTCGCGATAAACTCGACTCGCGCTCGCGCGCCACTGGTAATCGCGGGCTCCCTCTCCAAATTCCTCGGCGAGCCATTAGAAAACAATGGCGAGAATAGGCGCCTGATGGATCTTGGGCGGACGAGTGCCGGGGATTGATTCGATTGTTTTGCAACCGGCGTTGTTATCCGCCGAGTGGAAAGCGTCGCCGGGCGATGTTTCTCGGGGGATAATTGCTCGGATTTGGAGAATGTTTGCGGAGAATTTCCGCGAATCCATTTGTCGAAAGCGGCTGCTTTGGCTTTCGCCGAGCCCTTTGTGCGCCAACGATTTTTTAATGGATCGGATATTCTTCTGGGAGACAATGCTCGAAAACAATCGGGAGGATTTTCGCGGAAAATAAAATGTTTAGAAGTAAATAGTCCGCTTAATCTGTATTTCACGAATACTTGCGCCATTTCCAAGTTGCAGGAAGTAAGCTTTCAGCGGGGAACTTTGAGAAACTTTCCTGCGGGGAAATAAGTTTTGAAACGTTGAGATTGGATGGGCGATATTAAAGTTTCTTGATTTTTCACATTTTCGCTCGAAAATCTCTTCTGACCATTATACATTTCGCTCGAGCTTCCGCGCGATTCTATTTCTGTTACAGCGCGAGTTGGCATTTGAACGTAATTTATTAAAAACCCGATCCCGCCCCGCCGAGCATTTCAGCCGGGACAAGAGGAGGAAGTACGTTAGAGAATTGCTCGCTCCCCTCCCCCCGCGGAGCGCGAAAAATTTGAAAGAATCGAGAAACTGATAGCAAAGGCATTGTGTCCTTTCGAGGGAGAGCGAGGCCTGCTTGCGAGCTTGGCGTATTCATTAAGAATAAAGGATGAAACAGAGAGCCCGAACAAAAGAAGAAAAGTACTCCTCGAGTAAGAGTGAGAGAGAGAGCGAGAGCGCGTTTAATACAAGAGCGAGGAGAGCAGTGTCTTTTCTTCGTTTCTCCTTAGCGCGCAAGCCCGTGCAGAAAAGAGAGAGTCCTTTTTATTCTCCTTTCGGCGCGGAGAGAAGAATCCGAGTGTCGCGCAAGACGGACAAGATGAGCGACGACGCATCGTTTTGTCCGCTTTCGTCCCCTCCTCCCTGCTCTTTTTAAACTTTCAATTTTTCATCTCGCGGACATATTTAAATAACAAAGCAAGGTCAAGGACTGCGCCGAACAGGTCTGCGCATTGTTCGCCGCTCTCGCCTAGCTGTTCCAAAAATACACGTACGAGCGCCGACTGCTTTTTCGACTTTTTCTCAAAAATTGAGCCGCTCGCGCGCGAGCACTTGAAATTTGGCGATTTCCGCGCAGAGATCAGGAGGTGGATAAAAATCGTGATTCGCGGCGGTTAATAAGCCCTCGAAGATTGGCCTCTGTGCAATCTCGTAATCCAATTTACGGAAATAATCATTTTCCGGGCGGGTCTCTCGAGCGTGGAGGGAGAATCGATCAGCTCGCAATATTTTCCCAAATGGGATCGCACATTCCTCCTAATCCGATACTCGAATGCAGCGAGTCGAGCATTTTCATTGGCGTCTCGCAGCCTTCTCGGCGATAAGAAAACGGGCATTAAGGCTCGCTCGAATATAATTCGAGTCTCGAGTCGGTATTTTATCACGTCGGCTCAAGAAAGCACAAGCGCGAGCGGGAGAGAGAGAGAGAGAAAAAAAGGGAGAAGCGCGGAAGAAGTACAGAGCACGAAAAAGGAGAACGAGTGAGAGAGAGAGGGAGAGGGGGAGGAAAGACTGAGGTGGAGGTCGGAATGCAAGTCAGCGCGGCGGCGGTGAGATACGCCGAGGCTAAGGGTAGTTATTATAATAAATTTGTCGGAGTTTAAGAAGCGGAAACAATTCAGAGCTGCGAGCTCTCTAAGGATGTGCTTATCGTTGCTTTTATTCAAATGAAAGTGGAGAGGAGACGACAAGCTACGTGCGCGCAACGCCAGAGAAAGAAAACGAGAAAGGGAGGGAGGTCTTGAATCCTCTCCATATTTCCTCGCGGCTCGGGGGGAGAAAAAAAATGCCTCCGAAACAATTTGTCTTTTCGAATGCACTCAAAGAAAAACTCGCCACGCCTTTTCTCTTTCTCTCTCTCTCGTTAGAGCCACTGAAACTTTAGGCGAGGCGAGTCGGAGGTGCGATTTTGACGAGTGGAGCAAGTAACGCGGAGGCTTATCCGCGCGAGGACGGCTTAGCCGGAGAGGCGCAAATCCTGCCGCGGATGGCGTAGTCACATTTTGAGAGGCTCCGCGCGGCTCGAGTTTCGTATTCCTATCGTGTTTGCGTTATCTCACGCCTCCGTCGTTCTTTGGTTTTTTTATCTTGGGCGTCTCTCGTTTTTTTCTTTCTGGGGCGGATTCGCAATAATAACAGCCGATTTTCCAGCTATTTTCGTCGGGCTTTTTGCGAGGTTTTTTGCTTCAGCGAAAATTGTACAAGTAATTCTTGGATCCTATACGAATGAAAAATCGAATGAAACGTGTTTGCAGTGTAATAATTACATTTTTTAGATATTTTGGTTTGAACAGTGTACTTACTAGTGATTTATACTAGTTATATAGTTAAAATGAATGGAAATAACATTTTTTTTATATTAAAGTGTAAAATTTAAAGCCCATTAAAATTTGTATAGGTATATAAAAACTTAGTGTATATGAAAGTTCTGCACGTCTATAATTTATTGAAACTGTAAAAACAGCATGGAAGTTATTTTTATTGCAATAAAGTGTGCAAAGAAGCGTACAAAACCTTTTACGCCGTAGCAATAGATGTCATTTACTATATTCTGCTAAAATATATGTCGGAATTTCGATCTTAAGTCTGATTGAAATTAAGAGAGCGATGCCTCGGAAGCGTGATTAATGTTTTTATACCCGTGCCTACGTACGATATTCCATCATTTGTAAAATCAAATCAGTGAAATTGAATTAAAACGACACACGAAGAATGCATCAGACAGCATTCGAAATTCCATCCGAAAAGTTTGCCAATTGGGAAATGTCGGATGACGAGCCCGAAATCACCTGTCAGCATCGGCGGTAAAATTGGAGCTGCCTACTTATCGATTTCTCGCCGGCAGGAGAGCCTGGGGTCCGGGCCAGGCGCCGAAAAAGCCTCCCTCCCCGGCCGCTGTCTCGAATAGCTGGGTATCAATTACAGAGCGTATATAGGTGTCGCTCACCCGAAAATGTCATTAGAATCAATAACATCCCATAAAAAGCCGGGGGCTGCCCAAAAGAGAGATCAACGCCGAGCCGCTCGAGAGGAATGCCTGCCTGTGTGTGTACGGACGGGAGCATCCGAAATAAAATAGACCTCATAAATAACCGCGGGAAATGGATGGCCCGATGGAAAAGAAATGTTCTTCGGGAGCTGCATAATTCTTCGTGATATCGAGTTAACGATGTCTCTCGGTTTATAAATAGAGGGTGATTAATTAGCAGCTGAGGGGTTGTTTCTGCGTCTGGTTTCGGGTACTTTAATAGACTTGAAAAATAAAAGTTCGGTATTTATTTTTCAATTCTATCTTCCGGTTTATTTTCCAGCTCAAAATATTTCGCGTTCGTTATTTTAAAAGCTGATGAAATTAAAATTTAAAATAATTTAATTATCATTCTATTCAGATAATTTTCAACATTTTTTTGTAATACTTAAATATGTGTTAAAATTCCATAAAACTTGAAGTGAGAAAATTATATTTATTCCAGTCTAAATAAGCAATGAATCAATCTATAAGACTTTTTTTGATTATTATATCATTCTGTATGTAAAAATAAAATTATGCTTATTAAGACACCATCTTCTTAAGATAAGACGCATGATTAATGATTGCTGCAGATCAATAAAGGCGTAGAATGTTCTGTAAATCTTTCCTCTCGCAAACTTGCATCGAACAAAAGCTTTCCGCCAGTTTGGCAGTAAACTTTGACTAAAACCGTAAGCGCCCCATTTTCCTCGCCTACCAAAGGCCCATCGAAGGCTCTCTGAAAATTTCCGAAATCGCGCGAGCAGCTTCGAAAGCAGCGGGAGTGACTTTTGAGAATCGGGCCTTTTACTACTCGAGGCTGCTGGCGAGCGATAAAAAGCGTCAAGCAACTCCTCCGAAGAAATATGCATTCACGAAAATACTCGACAAAGCGCGCTTACCATATAAGAAAGGCTCGGGCGTCCTGCGCGCCGCTGCCTTGAGGCCTGGCAGGCACAGCCGCCTCCCCTCTTTCTCTCTCTCTCTCTCTCTCGAGGGCACACGCACAATTCTACCGCCGTGAATTTCCGGCGTCGGAACTTGTCATCCCGAGGGCTCTCCCTGGCATTGTGCAGCTCTCCGCCGTACAGAGCGCGGAGAGGGAAGCGCTATCTTGCCGCGCCGCGAAAACTTTCCACCCTTCGAGCTCTCTCTCCTCGCGAGCGAGCGCCGCGAATCATCCGCAAGGCGGGCGGAGGATCGCGCCGCGGCGGCCCCGTGTGTATCTAATTTTACGAGCTTTCGAGCAGCCGGCCGAAAATCGAGCGGGTTCTCTGCTTTTTCTAGACGTCACCCCTCGACGCGCTCGCCCGGATTGGGTTTCCTGGCGGGTGTCTGCGCCTAATACGTCGCGCGGCCGAGGCTTTGTGCTTTTTTTTCTCCTCGGAAGGCTGTGTGCGTCTGCGATTCGATGGTTGGCTTTGCTAGTGCGGAAGCTGACGCCGAGGACACTTGGTTCATTCGTTGGCAAATTTTGTTTTTTAAAATTGAAAATAGTAATTTTATAGTATTTTTTTATGCGGGTTTTGAAGAAACCTACACTTCGTAAAGCGGACTGATACACGGAATAAAATACAAATATAAAAAGCCTCAAAAATTGAAAAATTTTATGATAAATGTCAACAGGATTAAATACTGCGTGCTCTTTATCGTCAATAATACTCGCGGCGCTATAAAATAGTTAATAAAATGCTACTTTTCCGCTGGCGTATACTTAAAATTTCTTTCACAGTCGCCTCGTATTATCGTATACCGCGTAATATACGCTACAAGCAGATGACGCATATCATTCTCGATTTTACAGCTTGAGCGCTTATCCCGTCATCCGTAAAGTTCTTTATTTAAATCGTCGTCGCTGCACGAGTCCGTCCCGAAGCTGGGGCCCGAAAAAATAAAGCAGAAGCGCGCGGAGAGCGAGCCACACGAAATCCTGTTTATTGCCCTTAAGAGTTGAACCTGCCTCTCGGAGGGGAGGGAGAAGCAGAGAAGTCGAGAGCTGCGGGCATCAAAAATAGCCGCGGCTGTCGCGTCGTGGGAGTCCGGAGCTTCCAGCTTAGAGAGAGAGAGAGAGAGAAATATTTCCGATAAGGCACTTACGGGGCTATTAATCCCCCGCTCGACGTGGACGCGCGACGTTTCTATGGGGCTGGCGGGGCTTTATTTTTGCGCGAACCGAGGCAGCCGACAATGCCTCGCGGGCCGCGGCTTTGTGTGCATATGTAAACGCGAGTGGTGCACTAGTAGAAATTGCGGCCATTGTGCTGCTGCTGCTGCCGCGCGGCTCTTATGCCCGGGCCCAGCGCCATCCTTCAGTGTCCTGCGCCAAGAGCACACCGAGGGAAATAGCCGAGGGATGCGCGGTGCGTGCGCCGTTCATCTCGCGCTCTCCGCCTGCTCTCGATTTGTTGGAGCTGCCCGAGCTCGTTGCACTGACGGGGATTTGTCGGGAATTGGCTGAAGTTTCGGTGGAGCTCCACTGGTTCGATCGTCCGTTCTTTGCGTTTAGGTAATTGATGCATTGCCGCTCGGTTGATCTTTTTTAGAGTCCGTAGGAGTACGAGACGAAAATTAACATATTTTTGTAAAGTTGGTTTTTCGAAGCAGAAACACTGATAACGTGCTATGTTTAACATTTTATGGTTCATAAAAAGAATTTATAGATTATAGATGTGTTTTAGCACGCGAAATTATGAATGCAAAAGTATATGGTTAATGAAATATGTACTGTACGATCGATAATCTATGATAATGCGATTGTTTGAATACGAAACACCTGTTTGGATGAAATATTTGTTTGACTCAAATGGTACATTTCTGGTTCGTATGTAAAAACAAATATACAATTTTCCATATTTTATTTTAAATTTTATCTCAAAAGATATAAAACGCAAACAAAATCGTGATATGTTTTCTGTACTTTTGTAGCTGATAAATCTGGAAATGACTAACACGTAAAAGCAATAATGGAAGAACAAATAAAATTCAGTTCGGTATATAAGTTTCCAAATTTTGACTCAGGCGGCTAGTTTTCTATTTTGAACGTCGAACTAATAACTGTATAGCAAAATGATTTTGTTGAACGTAATTTTTGTCACTGTTTCTTTATTTACTATTATCGAAGCAAGAAATTATTGTAATGTTGCAAAATGCAGTCATCCTCAACGCCACATTATGTGTTTATATGCGGTATGTATTTTAATTTGTTTTCTTGTATATAATTTCGCATAGTTTAAATATACGAAAAACTTTTTTCTAATTGATAACTAATATTTAGGAAAACACGACTGGTGAAAACTGCGAATTCATCGTTCGCACAAATCTGAAAGAAGAAGAAAAAACCGCAATATTGAACGTTCATAATGCTATAAGAAAAAAAATTGATCCAACTAATAGATTACCACCTTTGGTAAGTGATAGAAAAAAATAACTAAAGTTACATTTTCCTAATTTTTTTTTTTCTTTACTTTATAATTAAAAATTATTTAATTGCAACAGAAATGGGATGACGAATTACAATTGTTGGCACAAAGGTGGGCCGATCAATGTCCTACTGGTGCTGATGAATGTCGATCTCTTGGTAAATATAAATTTTTGTAATAACCTGAATTCAATATTAATTTATTGCTGTAATGACATTTCACTAAATAATTTTATTATATTTCAGATAAATATTCCTCAGCAGTACGCCAACATGTTGGAATATTGACTCAGAAGGAAGTCGCCGTAGGCGCTTTTGTTCCGTTGAAAGTTGATTATTCGCAGGAAATAGAGAAGTGGGCTAGAATGAGAATTAACGCGTAAGAAATAAAGTATTTTTTAATGTCCTTGCAAAAATTATCGTATCATCGGGAAACTTTTTTCCAAAAGCGTTTTATTGTTTACTTTGGATGGCCAATATATATATATAGAATAATTATTTACGAAAAGTAAAATTAAATAAAATTATTTTCAGCGTCAATCCAACTAATCAACCTGGAGAAACTTTCGATCGTATTGGCTGTGGAATAACAAAAACGTCAAGGTGCTCGTTGGTTAAGACTCGCCTTCCCGTGTGCTTCAATGTTCTCCAATACTTCATTGTCTGTAATTACGCAAGTGCTCCACGATAACTTTTAGGTTGTAAAATGTATAATTGTAATACATCGTAGTAAAATATTTTTTCATTATCAAAATATACGCTTTAATTAACAAAAACGTTTAAAGCCGATACTTGTTTCACCTTTACTCATTGCGAAGTAATTGCAAAACAAAAATCATACTTTAAAACTTTCTAGACTCGGTCTCGGCGAAATTTCCCACAAACATACGTCTCGCGATCATTAAAAAGCAAGCGATCCAAGGGAAAAGAAATTCAAAATATTTACCTCGAAAATTCCTTCCCCAATATAATAACGGCTCCCGCCTAATAAAAGCAGCAAGAAAAGGCTTACTTTTCGACAAGTCAGCCGCTCCCGAGGCTCCTTAATTCCCGGCGAAGAAGGAAAAAGTAAATCAGCCCGAAGGGCCACGCGATCACGCAATCCGGGAGCTTCGCCGGGCCGAGCGTCGATTGGCAGACACGCGCGCCGCCACGTCAAGTGGGTCGTCGCAGTCGCGAGAATTGCGGCGCACGCTAATGCAATGCCGCGCGAGGCGGCCGGGAGGCGGCGGTGCCCGCATCGACTCATCGACACCTGCTGTCGCGAGGAGGCCGGGCCCCGCCGCGCGCGCGCACGCACGGACCCCTTTCGACGCAGCTCTCGCGGTTAAGCGCTCGCGCTCGCTTCCTCGCTTTGTGCTGCGCCGGCCAAGGCCTCGGCTTCGCTCTGCCTTTCCTCTGCGCGCCGCGCACGCTATGCGGCCAATTATTTTTAAATAAATATACGGGCTAAGCGTGAAATTCCCTCGCTCGCGATCCTTTTATCGGGAAGGTGAAACTCGGCAAGTCGAACTTTTGGTAAGTGACTTGTATTGCTTGAGATTATCTGCGCTCTTATTCTGGCAAAGTGAAGAGTTCTGAATAAGTTATTCGGGCACGTCGCGACGTAAAAATTTTCCCGAGGATATTTGATAAGAGATTTCGCGGGTATGAGCTTGTTCTATTTTTGTCAAAGCTCCAGTTCTGTCGGATGCGAAAATTGAATGTAGCCGTCGCCAGCTATTTAGTCCAATTTAATAACTCGGATTGGCAATAGGTATAAAATAAACTTGTTAATAAGTAAACAACTTGGAGAAAGATTTCCGTCAGTCAGAAGCAAGAAGGAAGGAAATAAAGCGAAGGGCAAAGCACGCAATTGCAGCTCGACGTCGTGCATGCAAGGAAGGTAAAGGAGAGGAAACTTTTTCCCTGACCCGCCACGACGACTCAGCAATAAACGAACTAGACAGGCAGGCCGGGGAGTCGTTCGCGCGGAGTCGCGGGACCGAAGACAGAGCGAACTACGAAGCAGATAGCAAAGGGAAAGAGAGAAGAAGATTGCAAGCTGCAGCCGCAGGTGCAGCTCTCCTTCGAGCGCCGCCGCTAAGAGGAGGAGGGGCGAAAGGAGAGCGTCTTCTCTCTGGCTGCGTTTCATTGTGATCGAATGATATAATAGAGGCAAAAGTCCGTGGGAAAGCGAGATCGGGACCACCTGACGCACCTCCGGCTACGATACACTTTACATTTCGATGTCGTAGGGCCGCCGCCGCCACCGCCGCCACCGCCGCCGTCGGCTCCTCCCCCTTCTTTCGCCATTGTATATGTATCTACGCGAGGCGGCGCCCAGACGCCACATTTCTTCGCGAAAGAAGCGCGGATAATAAAGGAGCGCGCACAGGTGAGAGGGAGAGAGAGAGAGAGGCTACGTGGGTGGAGGAGAGGAGCCCGTAACACGCATGCCCCGACCTTCGCCGCCTATTCTTCGCAGCCGATAATCAAATTGTCATCTTCATTCAATTATGACCGCGTCGGGTCACGGCCGGCTGTTTTTCGATCCTCCCCATGCTAATGCGGACTGCACTCTGCGCCGGGTCGCACGAGTCGTGCGCGAGAGGGCCGAGCGAGGAGAGCGCCTCCAGGGGCCGGGATTTTTTCGGACGCAGCGCCGACCGAGAGCCTCCGCTGAATTAAGTTGACAGTTTCAGAAGCTCGCGCGTATCCTGACATGTAAATTGCTATGCAAATACGGCGATAGGCATCGGCGAGTCGAGAAAAACTAGCCTCTAAATTTCGAGCGCGATTAAGGGAATATAGTTTAATTTATTCGACGACGCGGATTTATTGCGCTCGAGATATCAACCCTTTCGAGTTTATCTTTTCGCGTGATACTTTTTCTTATTGTGCTTTGCGTCGCCGTACGGATGACTGAAAGTGTGTTCAGTTCATAGTTTGGAGTGATTTTTCTTCGCGTGAAAGTACGCGCATTTAATTATTTGCTATCTCTCTTGGCATAGAAAAATGTAGAAAAAGTCATCCTCCGCGATCTAATTAAGTTTTTATTTTAAAGATAAAATTTTATATGCGCATACGAGTATAAGTGGAAATCTGGGCGTCTGAAAAAATTTTATATCCACTGAATTTTTTGGTAGATTCTACGAGCTTCAATAAAAACTTTATAGGCACTTTAAAATGATTGTGATTTTAGACATAAATCTAATAAGATAACTTTTAATAACCGTTTTATTGATTTTAAATTTTGAAATAAATAGTTTAAGTGGCTCTTTTATTGCAAATAAAGTATCCTCAGATAAACGTAAAAGTTATAGTGACTATCAGGTTTCAATAATATTTTCACTTACAAATATCCCGTGTTTACTTTAATAATCTTCTTTGAGGTCAATAACATTATACCTCTCAAAAAATAATCGTAAAGTACTAATGACGACAGTAAAGAACAGATTAATTTTCCCAATACAGGAAATCCATAAATTTCCAAAGCCCAGCGTTCAATTAATTCCCAACCCGGTGACACCTTGACCATATGGGCCCACACGCATCAGCCTTCGATCCCCGAGCAATCCAATTTCCACGCATCGAAGCCACGCAGCGCTCTTCATTTCCCACAACCCTTTCCTCGACGACGGAGCCTCTCGGGCCGGAAAGAAAAACCGGTGAACTCCGAGCTCGTCGGGCCCCGTCTCCCGCGGCGTCGCGTCTCCGCGTGATGTCGCGCCCCGTCATCTGGCGAGTGCCGGCTTCCCCGTCCTGCCCCCGTACAACTCACGAATTTCAAAGCCGCGCGCGCGGGACCCCGCTCTCCGCCGCCGCCGCCGATCCATTCGTCATGATTTACGCGCGTGGACTTTTTCAATGAAAAAATTTCGAGCTTTTTCCCTACGACACTGCCCGCTGCGTCTTTCGCCGGGTGTACGTGTACGTCGTACCTTTTAAAGGGTGGCTCAACGTGCGCGCGGAGCTATAAATACGCTTTTTGCATGACGATGAATGTTTTCCGGGCGGCGCGCGGGGATGGAAAGGCTTGGTGCATCGATTAAATTTCTCGCTCCTGCCGCGGCATATGTAGATTTTAACGGTCTTGTAATGATACTCTCGAAAGTAAATTCGGAACGTTACAAATTGTTTCGTGTGTTCTGCGGGTAGAAAAAATTAATCGAATGCTATTGTGTTTTGGATGAAAAAAAAGTTATGAAGAAATCTTTAGAAAGTGTGATACTGGAATAATAAAATATCGCATTTTTCATGATTTTTTTACACCATGAGTCTTCAACAAAAGATTCCAGTTACGATTACAACAGACGTCTAAGAAGTTGCATTTATTTATTTTTAAAATTAAAATTATCTCATCAATATTTCACTTTATTGCGGGTTTCAATAAAAATAGAAGAACTTTTTTCACTCGACAAGAATTTTCACCCGAAGTCTCACAACAATTACGAAGCAACTAAAACCGTCTCTCAAAGCTTCAGTCCCGGCATAAAAAACCGGCTAAAACTACCGGAGCGTCCAGAGGCCGCAGCTCCCCCCTCCCTCCCTGAAAACAGAGAGCGGCTTGCATTATCGATTCTCGGGCGATAACGGCGCGGCGCGCCAGGAGGACGTGGGCCTCGCC
>JAWWEM010000044.1:3417137-3436026 GCA_035582935.1 Ormyrus thymus | reverse complement strand
TGGCTTGCGCGCGCCACGAGCAATTTACGGCTGGTGGCATTAAAATCCTCGCAGCTCGCTCTCTCTCTCTCTCTCTCCCTCTCTCGGTATTTACAAACACATTAGAGCGAGAGCTGCGAGCCGACAATAACGCCGATCGAAGCATCGATCGGCCGCCGCATCTGCCGCTCTTGTCAGCGAGCGCGCCTCCGCTAATAATGATCGCTCTCGCACGATTTCGCCGGGAGGGGTGCTGTTTATTTCGCGTAGGCGAGAGAGAGAGAGAGAGAAAGATCGTAATGCTTGACCCCCGGCTCTGCAGCCGCCACCGCCGATGATGATGATGACGATAATGATGATTATGATAGCGATGCTAATGACCGTAATGATCCGGCGAGTCCTAGCAGGAGCCCGGCCCCCTTTATCGCTTCATTCTCGCCCGTTTTCAACGATTAAAAGTCAATTACCCCGGCTTTAAGAAAACCAATCCGCCCGGCCGACTTTAAACCGGTTCGATACCAAGCCGCTCGATCGCTCCTTTTTTCCGGCGGACCTCCGCGGCCTTTTTTACCATCTCTTCTTTGCCGTAGAGCCGTGTTACGCGCCCCAACTACTAGTATTACTTTAATCGCGCTCCGATCTTGCTTTTCCGTAAACATTATTAGAGAATTAATTTTCGAGCCCGCAGCTCTCGACGACGACGACGGCGGCGGCGGCGCTCCTTTTTTCGCGCTCGCCCGAGACTTTTACGGGATTATTGGATTTAAATCTGAAATTTAATTTCAGCCTGGGTAACGAGAAAATTGAATGCCGAAGCGCGGTAGGCGCTCTCATTGATTTACGTTACCGCCGCGGCCCCGAAGGCGCGAATTCGAAAAGCCGATCGCACGCCGAACGTCGCGGCCGCTTCTTTCGAAAAACGGCTAAGAATCGGTGGTCGACAGTTTGCTTACCGTCGGGGTGGGATATCCAAGCTCGACGCCTCGGCTCGAGCGGCCCGACCACAGAAAGCCTTAGAGCGGCGCAACGAGCGTGCGACTGTATATCGGAAGGCGCTGCTCGCGCCGAAACCCGAGTAACGAAAACGAGAGCGCCGACGAGGCTCCTCCTCGAGCTCGGGGCGAGCTCGCCGTTGTCTTGCACCATCTGCGGGGGAATCCGATCTCGCGGTTTGGCTCACCGAAAAATTTTTCGCGGGTCCTGCCTTTCTGCGCGGGCTCGAGTTTCGCTCGCTCCGGTCCCATTGGCATTCCGCCGCTTTATTTACCCGGTCTCGGCTTTTCTCCGATTCGAGCGCGACGCGCGAGAGCTTCTGCGGGCTCGCCAGTCGCTTTGCCGGAGCGCGCAACGATCGCGGCGGGAGAGGGCGATTTCGTTATTTAACGGTCGATTAGGTGCCGCTCGCGAAACGCCCGCGCGGATCGATCGCTGGCGATTTGAAAATTTGATGCGCCATCACGTGAACTTGATTAAGATCTTTTAGAGGGCTTCGCTTTGCGGTTGTGGTAAAAAATCATTTTTGCCGGGGGGGGGGGAGGGGGCTCAAAAAACCAGCTCGTAAATTCGTCTTCGTGGTTTCGCTTCTTTCCGAGATTCGTCATGAGCGCAGCTCTCGCGGCTAGTGTAGATTTAAAACGGCTCGTGTTGTTTTTCACTTTGAGGTCTGTGGCTTGGTATAGTTGTAATCAAAATTTTCAAAAATCCGATTATATTAGCCGTCATTACTATTATTTGCTCGCCGGGGCCTCTCACGCGCGCATTACGACTCAAAACAACGTAATCGGCATGCAGTTGGCTATCTAATTTCACGCGCAATCGTTTAAAACCTCCAAACATTCGGTCCCACAAAGCACATCAGCCTCATTGAGCTTCTCGGAATTCTCGCGGCGCGAGGCTGTAAAACTCGGACGGTAAGAGAGCCGAGGAGACCAGAATAAGTTTACAGTTCGGCCCAAGTGTTTAGAACTACACTTAGGCTCTCGCGGATAGCTCGCCGCGACATGTGGTGTTACATCAAGCGTCGAGCGGCCGCGCCGCTTTTTGCACGTCGTTGAGAAAATTGGCATTGATAGCATGTGTCTTCTTAGCCCGTTCGCTAAAGACTTTCTGCGAACCCGCGCCCGGCCCCTCGGGGAGCCTCTCGCAGGCAGATCAAAGAGCTCTCGGGGCTGCGATCGCGCGATTGATTTGAAATTTTGCTCGCCGACAAAACCTCCCGGCTCGTTCTCGCTCGCTTTCTCGGATACGGAGGCCGAGGCATCGTGTTATTAATAGAGCCGCCTGAAATATAGTACGCGCGAGGAGTGTTTTCAGGGCCCTCCCTTCGCGAAAGAGACGGGCACAAAGGAGAAGAGAGCGAGAGAGAGAGAGAGAGAATCGGACAATATGCATCCGGACGATACTCGCGCAATGAAAAGAGATAACAATTACTTGGCACTTCGGGAGAGATTCCGAAGTCTCAAATCGAATAAAGCAGCCCGGCTGCCTCTCTTGCTCCGCTCTCGCCTCTTTTTATTGCATTGTTCGCCGGCTTCTCTCCTCTGACAAATTGTAGAAGTCAGTCGTCGACTCCTCGGACACTGAACTATTTTCTTTTTCCTCCTTTTTTTTTTCGAGGATGCGATGATGACTGCTTTGAGAATTCTTTCAGCGATGCTTATTTTTTACTCGTTCATCATCCGTACGGAACGATGAGTAAGTGAGAATTCTTTTGACGACGCTGGAGATTTCTATAGCAAAAGAGTGAACCGTCATTTTTTACGGAATAAAGTCTCTGTGAAATTTTTAGAACGAAGGGATTCGATAATGCGAGCGCTCTTTCTAAATTGTAACGCGAGCAGCCTCTTCTCGTGCCGAATCAATAAATCTTTGAAACGTTGTGCGTCCTTTGTACTTTAGTAGAAGTGCCGTCCAGTTAAAGCAGAGTAATTAACCTACTATCAGTTACTCCGTTGAACATTTGCCAGGGTTTTATTTTCGAAAGCCAATATTTCATCGCTTAAAAGGCAATCAAACATCCAAAGCACTGCAGCCCATCGGGAATAAATGAGCTTCAAAGGGGACGCTCGAGTCAAGGCATCAAAGAGAGCTGCTGCGTCGTTAAAGCGGTGTCATCCTCGAAGACGATCCTCGATAAACAATTTAATGCGATCGATCGTAAAGCGCGGCAAGGCCCGGCCCGTTCATTAAAACAAAAGCGTCTATTTTCGCGCTCCGAGTCCCGCGCGGCTCCGCGACGGCGATTCGCGCATTTATAGTCTTTCGGGGGAGCGCGCCTGGCAAACCTCCAAATCCAAGCTGCATACAAGCCGGAGAGACGGCTGAGGAAAAGCATTTCGCTCCCGAGTCCCTTCTCGTGCTTTTTCGTTCTAATTTCGCGGAAAAACGCGATATCTTTTCACTTTCCTGGCGTTGAACTCACCGTACGCTTCCCGTTTCTGACTTTGTTAATTAATTGCTATTTTCTTCGGTACTATTTTACACGACTGGTGCAGATTTTAAGATATAAACTCTTTGTAGCGAGCTAAAGGAGCGAAAGTAACGCTTGAAATTGTATTAATCAATATTAAAATGAAAAAAAGCTTACGAAAGAACAGTAATTAATAAAAATTAATAATAGCAAGATTGACGGTTCCGAAATTAGTGGTGCCCCGCTAACACAATCTTTGATGTGCAGGTGTACTACATACTTCTTAATCTAAAGACGGGAGCATAAAGTACGTTATTGATTTGCAGAGGAACTAATTTGCATTAAATTTGCCATTTATAACTGAAAAAGAATCTGTATATCCGGCGGAGCCTGTCGGCTACTTTAATCCTCAATAAAACGTAATGAAGTAATAAACGACGTAGCGTCATGTAGCCGGAGTACGGGAACGCCAATAAACTAGAAATATTTGTCAGTATCTCGAACGGCGCTTAACGACTCGAGCGATTTAGAGCGAAAATAGAAGATCGAGCCGCGCGCGGGACAGGACGGGAGAGGGAGAGAGAGAGAGAGAGAAAGACCGGTAAGCGCTCGTCATCGGCGGCGTTTAATTGAGGAGAAATTACGAGCGCGTTAGCTCATTACGAGGCTCGGCCGCTCTCTACGCGAACCATTGCACTCGGCATGTCAAAGTTAATTGTCCGCGGTGTATAGCCCGGCGGTGCGCGTCTATAAAAGATGATACAGCGCGCTCCCCGTCTCTCCTCCGGCGCGGCTCGGGCTTTCATTAATTTCATTTAAGGCGCGTATATATACCGGCTGCGAGAGAGCGGAGGGCATGCAGAGGCCTGCCGAGAGCGCCAGCGCGAGCTTAATCTCGCCGGGCAGCGTAAAAGAGCCGCCCTCTCTGACCTTACAAATGATTGTGTGATCCGCGGAATGCTGTCTGGCTAATTTAGCCGGGGGATGAGGGCATTAGTTTGGCTAATTCGACTAATCTATTTCGAATGAAGCCGGCGATTAGCCTTCGTTAATAATCGGTTATTTTCCGAATTTTGCCGATGAAGTACAAGTTTTTGTGCTCCCTTCTCGAAACAAGCGAAAGGAGCGTGCAAACAGTCGTTCTCGCCGATGAGAATTTACTGCGTCGAAAATAGATGTCAGCTAATAGACGGATTCGCTCGAGGAAGCTTCGTTAGAAGCAATGGAAAATTAATCCCGCGCGATGGATGAGCGATTGCTTTACAATTTCGATGCATCTTCGTCGGGGCGTGCAAAATCTTAATCGGAATCCGCTGATTAATATTGATGTGGAAACGATAAGCAGACAATGCGGAAGGCTAATAATTGAATTTCCACGCAGAAAGCAACGACTGCACAGCGACCGGAGCGAGCCGCTCGCCTCCTCCTAAACATTCAGCAGACTTTCCAAGCGACGTCGCAGAAATTCACACACTCCTCGTCGCCGGCAGCGCCATATCTCCTCATCTATTTCCGAGGCGGCGGCGGGCAGCCTCTCCGCGGCGTTTTTTTCATTCGTCTCGTTTAAGCTGCCGAGCAGAAAGCAGCGGATCGCAGAAGCCTATTTAAAAGGTAAAACCGAGTCCAGGGTCATAGCTGACCTCATCGTTGCAGGGAGGGACTCGGGGCCGGCAGCAGCGCAGCGGCATTAGAGAGGAAAGGTCAACGAACCGCGCGACACGGCTGATTTACCCTTATTTACGACATGGAAAAATTCGAGTAAATTGGCCATAATTCAGAGCACAATGAGACCAGACATAAGGGACACACAAGTATATCCTCGTGCGCCGCCGGAGTTTCTGATGCTGGCCAAGCGATGGCTTAATAAATGTTATTTTCTCGGCGATTGTCCTCCTCTCTCTCTCTCTCTCTCTCTCTCTCTCTCTATCGTGATATTCTCTTTTTTTTTCCATTCCCCTCCGCAAGACGGCACGGAGGAGCCAGAGTTATTGCCCTCGGTGCATAGGAGAGTAGCGGGGAAAAACGGCGAAAATCTTGGCAGATCTAATCAATCGCGCACGAGGAGACTCGAAGTGGCTAATCACACGCGCAGGATCACGCCTTCGGGCTCGAAAACGAGCCGCCATTAATATTAATTTGCTCGGGGGGGCCGCGGCCGCTGCATCGGGCCCCGCCGCCGCCGCCGACTTTAAATTCGAGCGGCGTACTGGGAAATCGGCGCGGCCCGAGGAATACATGAATAATTACCGGCGCGCACTCGTGACAATTTGTGCGCCGGCCACATACGCCGCGCGCCATAACGAATTCTCCTTTCGCGAGTCTCATTGACGGTTAATGCGCCGGGCGAGGGAAGCGAGCGCTCTGAGAAAAATGCGAGATCGGCTCGCCCGCCGAGACCGAAGCGTCCCGCGACCGACTGGCCGCGATTGTCACTCCGAGCCGATAATGGATTGCGTAAGGCCGCGCGTTGGCGTGGCGTCTTGCGGGGCAGGTATATCGCTCGGCGCGCCGGCTCTGATTTTAGCTTATCGCGCCGAGGCATCGACAGCTGATTAACAAAGCGGGATTATCGCTTTGTAATTATTTCGAGAATGCGGCGGCATAAATTTTCGATTTAATAGGTATTGTCTTTCATTGAAGCGAGCCATTCGTATGCGCTATATTGACTCAGCGCCATAACTCGGCTGAATGTACAATAGCGCGCATCCGCGCACATAAAGGAATGCGCGCCGCGACGATTCTCTTATAACGCGTGTTTGAATGAATTAGAATTTATGAATTTTCTCGGAAATAATGGGCAGCTCGCGACCTTAGATGAAATCTGAAAATTTATAACTTCATTATGGTATTTATTTACAAGGCGGCTCGATCCCGACGGATTTTTGCATTTGCCGCGGCGAGTGAAGGAAGCTGCCATTATTATGTAGCGAGATTTTCTGATCCTCGCCAGAAAAGAAGATTAAGTCACGTCGGAAGATGCAAGGAAGGCATGAGTGTACAGAAAGGGAATGACTAGAAGCAGAAAGAAAGCAAGGGAGCGGGGGGTGGGGGGAAGAGGAGGCGGTACTCAGTCACTTGGGCAAAGTGCCTTTTACGACTATTTGTAAGCCGCGTAATGCATTTAGAATTTAATGCTGACAAAGCGCTCGAAACGGACAGGTTGCACCTTTCACGAGGGAGAGAATATCGCTTGGGTCTCTCTCTCTCTCTCTCTCCGCTCCCCGGCTCCATCCTTCCCCGCGCGCATACACGCACACACGCACCGCACGCAGTCGGGCAGGTTTTCTTGCTTTTTTTCGGCAACGGACGTCTCTCCGGCGCGAGCGCGTATTTATTATCGCGGCGCGCCGCCGCCGCCGCAGCCGCCTTCTCCGTCTTCTTCTGGCCGGGGCTGCCGCT
Organism: Ormyrus thymus; assembly: GCA_035582935.1. Lineage (NCBI taxonomy): Eukaryota > Metazoa > Arthropoda > Insecta > Hymenoptera > Ormyridae > Ormyrus > Ormyrus thymus. Next base: position 3,429,239 of record JAWWEM010000044.1, on the reverse strand, counting down.
GCTTCTTCGTCTTCTTCTTCTTCTTGTTCTTCTGCTTCTTCCTCCCGGGGCCCAAGATTTATACCGGGGCAGCGATAGCATCTCATCGGCTCCCAGTCGGTAATTGAACTTGGACGTTTTCGGCGTGTTCCAAGCTAGAAGCTGGACGCGGATCCTCCCCCTCCGCGACAGGCAATCATAAATGGAAAAATATACCGGATCTCCGGCTATCTAAATGCATCGGCATTAGTCACCGACGGCTTGTCTTCCGTCTTCTCCTCGCTTCTCCTTTTTTTCCACGCCGCGCTCTTCTTGCTCCGCTTCTCTCTGCCCTCCGCACAGGTGCATTTTTTGCGCTTTCGAAAACGCGCGCGTCCCTCTGTGTTTTCGTTCCTGCGGCCAACGAGAGAGCCGGAATGCTATGTTAAGTCGAAAACACGTTATGGATGACCTCAAGCGAGCTCCGCTGCCGCCGCCGCCGCTGCTGCCTCTTGCTCCCGTGTTGTTTGTTTGCTGAAAAAAGATTTCGCCGATGCGCTGCGGGCTTTAATATTCATTATATATTACGCAGATAATGATCTCATCATTTTCTATAAATATGCTGCGAGGAAATAATGCGGCCGCCGCGGCAGCGGCAGCAGCAGCAGCCCTCGACGGACGGGGAGTTCAGGAAACTGGATGCTATCGACAAAATTTGCATCAGTCGTTTACCCGCGCAAGAAAATCCTTCGGTAATGACTTTAATTTATCGGCAGATTGCGCTACTTACTGGAGCATGTCTATCATTGCCATTACTTAACCAATTTATCCGAGTTCCCGTGTGTTTATTGTATTACTCTGGCAAACTGAAGCGTTTTAATGCGACTAATGAAATAGAGCTTCCAATTTCCGCCTGCTCGCTAATTAGTAGCAAGTCTGCAGCTTTTTAGTACTATGAGATACAAAGATTCGATTTAATGAAAGCTTTAATCAAAGGATACATCGCCTCGACCCTTAAAAAGTAATTCTTATTTTTCGAAAAGCCTGCCAATAATAAATTTGCCTCGAAATTGATTAAGCACAAGCGATTCTTCCATAGAAACAGATTAAATTATACTTTCCATTCATCCGTAAGCCAAAGAAACCCGTTGAGTAATCGCGCCTATCAAGTTAATTCGATTAGCAGCTCGGGAATCATAATTCTAAGGCGTCTCGCGATCGAACGCGCTACTCGATCCAGCCGGTGTCGGTATAATCTCGATGGCAAACAATCCAGATCCCCTCTGAAAATATCCGTGGGATATACTCTCGGTAATTTTTCGCGAGCGGCGGCCGCGGCAGCCTTGGCCTCGCGAGCGAAAGGCCCCCTGGCGATAGCGAACTGCCGGCTCTCTCGGCGTAGGCGCAAAGTGTATCGACTGCGCGAGCACTCCTGATTCATCGGCGCGCGCGCGGTGCTCCCCCCGCCTGCGACTCATCGTTCTACTTTTCTCTCTCGGGCAGCCGCGCCGCCGCCGCTGCTGCTGCTGCTCATTTTCCGTCTAATGGCCAGAGCTCCTCTCGAGCCGTCGAACGGCAATTTAGCATCCGCGAGAAGTTCCACGCGCCGCGCGCTCTGCTTCGCGTCATTATGTTATTATAGTCGCGCGCTCCGCTGCCGAGGAGGCCTGCTGAAGAATCCATTCACTTTTGAATCTCGTCGAGCGACAAAACTAGCTGTACAGTTACGGCGCGGCTCGGGAGAGTACCGAGAGCTGGAGATGCGTGACCGTTTTTCGCAATTACGTAAGCGCTTTTTATCGCTCGCTCTCTGCGCCTTTTTTGCCGCCGCCGGTCGGCAGAGCTTTGTAATTTTGGACCTGAAAGGAAGATGCAACGTAACGATTTGTAAAATATAACTTTTCGTCGCTAGAAGCCAGTTTTCTTCATTTAATGAGAATCGTCATCCGGAAAAAAGCTTTCTTACAAGCAGCCTTCCTTTTCGAAAACTGAATTCAGCCCAAAACTAAAAGCAATAATTTAAAGATTAGAAATAATTCAGCAGAGCGAAAAGCCAAGTGTATTTTGATGGGAAGAAGCGCGCGGTCGTCGCGCGGTTGCGCCCGGCGCTCATTACAAAAGCCAGTAACAGTCATTATACTTACTAATTTAAAGAGCAGTTAACGCGCGAAGAAATTCGCCATTAAAATTCACACGATTCCCGGCATTTTTTCTCGCTGACGCAAACCGCTCTCGCCTGCGGCTTCATTTGTTTACCCGCCGCTCCAGCCGCGGCGGCCGCCGCCGCACGACAAAAGGCGACGAGTCGCGCGGCACATATTATACAAGCGTTTGCACCTGCGATTACATTCAGCTCTTGTCCGAGCGATAAACACTCGCGTTCATAAATCCGGGTGAGAATTCGCGCGCCATTCCCAGAGTCGCGCATTTGCGTACACTTAGAGAGAGAGAGAGAGGGGGGGGAGAGAGTGTGTCTGGAATGCGCAAGGACGTCGCCTTTGTCTATACCGTTATCCCGACGGTTACATGAGCCGGGCTGGATGTCCTTCTGTCTCGGCTCTGTAATGAAGTTGCCTCAGCGAGGAAAGTACAAGGCTGAGTACTTTTTCCCATTGAGCGCTCGAGAGAAAGATGTGGCCGTCGTAATGCATCTCCGCGAGAGAGCGAGAGAGAGAGAGAGAGAGTCTTTATTGCACTGTAAACGTTCGACGGTGACTCTTTTCTTTCCCCGCCTTTTTTTACGGCTCCGCGAGCGATTCTCCCGAGGAAATATTCGCGACCGGGCGCGCCGATTAAAATGAAAGTAGGGCGAGTGCGCCCCGCAATTTGTTTTGCCGCGGTTTATATACGTCGATTCGCCCTCGCAAAAAGCGCTCGTTACCAAAGACAAGCTCGCTGCTTCCTTCCTTTTCGGATTGAAGTTTCGGCTCGTTTTGCTTTCAGAGGAGATTTAATGATTTTCTGGACGGCTTGCTTCGAGTTTTATATACTTGCCGTTAATGCGCATCGTCAGAAAATGGCTGGCTCTGTATTTTTTTCGACTTCACAAATTCGTGACGACAATTCTTAATGCGGTAGTAAATCACGCGACGGTCGCGGAGATCTGGTCAATTAAAATTCAAAATAACCTCTCGAATGGAATTTCGAGCCGGGATTTATTGCTTAATTGATTAGTATTGATTACGTTCGACCTTTGAGATTGTAAAAAAAGGCAAAAACGTATTATTTTATATTACAGAGATCTAATCGCTGCTTCAAATCTGCAAGAACAATAAATTCATTGTAATGTCAAATAAGCTCGGCAAACACATTTTTATGCAAACGTTCGATTCAATGCAGATAATTTTGCGTACTTGCAATCCCATTGTAGTCTTGCATTTTGTCGTTTTACTTATCTAAAACTTTGAAATATGCAGCCTCCAAACAATGAGCAGTCGGTAAATCAATGAATATTTATTTTAAATTTAATAACATGCAAAGTCACACCCTGCCAGTCAAATAATTTATTAGCAGCAAAAGACGAGGAAAAAGCAGCGCTTTTCCAGCCGATGAAAATCAACCTTCCAATCGCGTCGATCTCGACACCGACAATTTGACGAATCCGCGAAACTCCTGGAAAAGGCAGCGAGCAAAAGCGGCCATCTTTTTCTCGCTCGACCACTTAGGATTCAGCAGCTATTTTAAATATTTGTATAATATTTTTTGTCGCCGTGCCTCGGCCCGGAGAGCAATGATTTATGCATCGCCGGTGGCATCGTGCCAGAGAGCCTCGGTTCACCTGTTTTATTTCACATACATAAATAAACAACAGTTAACATCTGATCCACCTCCGTTTAATTTATGTAAAGATACGGGGCCTCTTCTCTTTAAAGTTTCATCAAGCTCGGCCGTCTTCATCAATCATTAAAGATGCCATTCGTCGCGCTCGTCGTGAATTTATTTACGACAAATGCGAGAAAAATAAAAGCAAAGAGGGCAGCAAGGCAAAGCAGAGATAGAGAGAGAGGACCGCATGCTGTTCTACAATCCGAGGAGGAGGGGGAGCGGCTGCCGCGCGCGACCAGCGACAAAAAGAGAGATGAAGAGGAGAGAGAAAAGCGCATGAATTATTCGTAGCGGATCGCTGGCAGAAGTGCCGCGCGCTCTCCGGACCCTTTTCCCACGCGCGGGCACGCGCGCTTTATCGATAATTAATTATTACCGCCGGCGGGACGCTAAAAAGAAGCTCCGTCCATTGAGTTACTGCCCGCGAGGGCTGTCGTCAAACTTTTGCTCGACCCGACCAAATCAATAGCGCTCTGATTTTTGAGCTTATTTAGCATGCAGCCGCGCTGTTCTTCACTCATCGCTCATTTATCCGGCAAGACAAGAGCTCTCGCCGCATCCGCCTCGCCCCGGAATCGGCAGAGAAAGTTTCGAAATTTTCTCGGCGCAGCTCGTACACGCGCGCACACGTGCCCGCCGAGGGAGGCGTTCTCGGAAAGTTGCGCTCCTCGGGAGGAGCCGCCGCCGCTCGGCGCAGCGTCTCCGCCGTCTCGTGCGCCTTGAGCTCGGCGCGCTTTTTTCCGTAATCCCTCGCGCCGCGCGTTCCCGTAAAAGTGATTTACACCGCGGAAGGTTATTCTCGACGGGGCTCGCGAGCGCGCGCTCGCGCCTCCCTGTAAATTCGCGTAATGCAGGCAAAGCCGCGGAGCCGCGGTGAAATCTCGCGCGGACGCCGCGCGTACGTACGACCTTTTTGCGGGATGCGCGCGAGCTGAATTTCCACGCGGCGAGAAAACCTCAATGGGGGAGAGAGAGAGAGAGAGAGAGAGAGCTTCCCATTTGTGTATGCATGGAGAATTTCACGACCTTTTTACGCTTTAAATAAATTCTTGCTTTTTCTGCGCGCGGCCGGCGCGGTTTTTTTTTTCTCACTTTTTTTGCGTTTCTTTATCGTTTTCAAAAGTGCTGCTGAAATTAACCGCGGAAGAGGTGTACGGTAAAAATGTATTTCGCGGAATTTTTGCCGCGCGGCCGAGACGAGCATTAAATTTCAGGTATTTTATTCAAGAAACGTGATTTTAATGGCCCCCGCTATATCCCTTGAATTTTTCCCGCAAAACAAGCGCGCACAAAAGGCAAGAGGAATATTAGGCAGAAAATAACAGCGTTAAAATTCCGTTGCGATCGGCTCTCTCGGGGCTCGGGGGGCAATTTGATCGATGTTTATCGATGTCATCAGAGGATGATTACCCCGGTTGAAAATTCCGCTCGGCGGCGATCGCGGAAAACATCAATTTCGCCGACAGGCCAAAAGGAAAAGCCCATCCGATGAATTTCCATATAATTTGAATGGAGATACAGAGAGCGAGAGAGAGAGAGAGAGAGAGAGAGAGGGTAAGGGGGGGAGAGAGAGCCGGGTAAAGACGAGCAAAACCATAACTCGCGGCATGATGCGCGCCGGCTAATAGAGCCGACGGCTGAATAGCGGGCCCGATTACTTCGGAATTGCCTGCTAACATTTAATATCGGCCAGTCGAGCGGTAAAAGCCTCCTGGCACGAAAATTGACATTCTATTGGGCGCAGCTCCTGCCGGACCAGGTTGCTTGTAGCAGAAGCTATCAGAGAATGGAAGGCGGCCAGGATCAGCGACGGGCCGCCAGTGACAGGACTGGCGATGCTCTTGCTTTACAGCCCGCTGTAATCATCGATGATTGCCTTTGATTACGCACGGCTAAGGGTCAAAGCGGCTTTCGCTGTATTTGCCGGACATGGACATTGAGCGCTTCCGAGCAGAAGCAGGTTTCCGAAATTATTATCTGCCAGTTTTGCAAGTCGGTAATTTTCGAAAAATGATCGAGGCTAGGAAAATCGATCGCGGCTTCGAGAGCGTTTAATCGGACGTATATATTTTGCACTCGGAGATACATCGCAGAACGTTCTCCAACTTGATATAGGTTCATTCTCCTTTCAGTGGCACTCGACTGTTCTATCGCGGACGCTAACTAAAAGCTCCTAGCGCATCATGATTCTGTCAATAGAGAATTGGAGCCATACCCTAAATTGGAAATCGGTTCGTTTGAGCACTAATGGTTTATTATCTACGCATAAAGCAGGCAGTTGCTAACTTTGTGGTAATATGTAATTAATTAAACCTTAGCCTCGCAAATCCGTTATTGCTTTCATAAGGAGGTTACTTCGATAAACAAGCTTTTTTATCATAATAATTAGCCCGTTGAATTATTTATAATAAAATTGAAGCAATAATGTATTTTAAGTTAAAAAATTTAAAAAAAGATAAATGGCACGAGTAATCAAAGATCGAGTACGATAAAGCAGAATACGTTTTTTCGAAAATGTAAAGATAATGACTCAATAATAATTCCGAGGGCCAATTAAAGCTGGCAATTACGGCATTAGATAGAAGTATAAGCTTTCTAGAGCGAGAGAGACGTAGAGTTTTGGAGGAGCATGCCAACACTTGGCTTTATCAGCTAATTAGGGCCGGAATTACAAAGTAGTTTTTATTCCGGCTTTTTTGCTCCAACTTGAATAAATGTGCCAACTTAATGGGGCTCTCGGCTCCGCGTGTACGCGTGGCTAAAGCCAAAGGGGAAAGCTATATATCGCGGATTCGTGCTCGTATTATTTCGCGGCGCAGAATAAACGATGCGCGCACGCGAACTCCTCGTTCGGTTCCCTCGGGATGCGCGTAAATTTCGGCTTTTTGCTTCTATTTTCTCTCTCTCTCTCTCTCTCCCTCGGCGAGAAGGGATATGGCGATTTCGACGGCATTAGAGAGGCGAGAGAGGCCCGATGCCTTTCTCAGCGCGAAGACATTCAAGTTCGCTCGCCGCGGCGCTCGCATGCCCTTGTAAAACTCTTCTTTCACGATCTCGCGTGAATTTGTGCACGGCAATTGAAGTCTGTAATTTGAGATTTACCTGTTAAGTTAATGATGGAGAAGTATACGTGTACTTCGTTTAAGCGCGCCAGGGAACTTTTGTAATGGCGCTTTCCTAAAAATTCCGCAGCCAGTCGATGTAATGCACGGCTTCAATATTCTTGAATGGCCCCAACTTTGCTAAATATTTATGTAAGCGATTTACTCTTTATCCGAGGATTTTCTTTGCCACAGCTCTGTCAATGTACTTTAAATTTAAGATTACTCCAAGAAGTGCACGAGAACTTATTCATAATGCACTTAGTTTTCATTTTTTTTTATTGACAAATCATCTTCTCTTCACGATTCGCTCTGAAAATGAAGTAATTCGTTTGCTCTTGGATTCGCGGACAAGTTTTGCAAAGAACTTCTCGATAGGAATTTTGAAAAATATTTACAATAATACTATTCAGACGCCTATAAAACGAAAGGAATTTTGTTTTTAAATTCTTCAAAGATATATAAAGTCATTTGGCTTCAACGGAACACCAAGACTTTTCATGCAGCGTCTAAAAAGCAGCGACGACCCGAACCCCTAAAATTTTCGCAGCTCATCAATATCAATCTCTCGCGGCAATTAAATCATTCCCCGACGTAATACACTCGGAAGCCCGGAGTATAAACCAGCAGCAGCGCGGGGACGCTAAAAAATAAACGGCGATAGCTCTCGGCGCGAAATAGCTCTCCACTCGTCCCGGCAAAAAATGCATCGGAGGCGAGGCCGGGAATTTTTGAAAAATCCCCGGTAATGAAAAGTGGAGCGAGCGCGCGCGCGCGCGCAAACGGAGCAAGTGCGTGAAGCGGGAGCGATCCGTGGTTAAGGCAATTGAAGCGCAAGAGAAGAAGAAGAGCAGGAGGAGGAGGAAGGCGGGAGGGGGGGGAGGGAGAAGAAGCAGTTCCTCGCGCACGGCAGGAAGAAGAATAAGAAAATTATAAAGGAAAGAATAAACGATGAGAGCGAAAGAGAGAGTGAGGAGGACGAGCGGAGAGGACTGACGCCTGGCCTGCGCCGCGCGTCGACTCTCTCCCCGGAGCCTCCGCAGGTTCAACGACACGCCTTGCCTCCCATCGTAGTAAACAACCTGGCGTAGACTCCGGCCTCGCTCGCTGCATGCGCCGGCCCTCAGTGCTTCTCAGCTGCTGCATCCCTGACCCGACGAGCCTCCGAGGTGGAGCATGTGTGCATGGCTCTCGGAGCCGACATCGAGCCGTCCCGAGTCGATTGCGACTTTCTTGCGGAGCAAACGAGGCTGAATGTTGCTTCTTCGCCTTGGTCGAGGAGAGGATTTTTTTGCGAACAATGGGGATTTTTGAGAATCCGTTAGTTGCGATTGCCGCTCGTTTCGCAACCAGCGCGCAAACGAGCTAATAATGCGTTTGCTAATAACTTTGCGGCGAGATTCTCGTCACTGAATAGTATGTAATTATTAGATAACTTAGGAAGGAAAAGAGCCGTGAAAATAGTTAAGGAATGTGTGCTTGAGAGAACGCAGGGAATGTAAATAGTTTTTAACGAATCCACGCCTAGAAAGACTCGTTGACGAGCACATCGCAAGTCGTTTTTTTTTTTAAGTTTATTATTTTCTTTCGAAAAGAGTAGAAGAGAGAGAGAAAGACTACAGCGACAACACATTCTTGCGGAAAAGTGACGTCACGCCGACTGCTCTGTGAATCCGTCAGTTCACGATAGGCTACAGTATTTAAGTAAACAACCTAATCGAGATGCATAAGGACTTTGATACCGATAAATGTGCGGGAAGAGAAACAAATGAACAAGAACTCTATAGACGGGTCAGTTCTTGATACTTTAGATTTAATAGTTCAGGAAGAGGATGTTAAAACGTATAGTTGTCTATTTGATCAAAAACGGCATTTCATGAGAAGATATCAATAGAAGATTAAGATGCGTACTGCACAATCAGTATTTGAAAATTACTTTTCAAAGATAAATTTACGACTTCCTAATAAAAGAACTTGCAAAATAAAAGTTTAAAATGATGTAATTAAAAAAATAAAAAGACATATTTCGAGTGAGTCTTTGCAACGCTGCTGGGAAGACCGCCACGTGGCGGAAACGCAACGCCACAGCGTTCAACTCGAGAGAATAATCTTGCGAGAATTGCGCTCGCGAGTTATTTCATAATTTACGAGCTGTAAATTTTTAATTTATTTAAATTCCAAATCTATTTACACGAGCGGATTTTCGTTTGGAAGCGAAACTCGGTGAAAGGTCCCCTAATTGCAGCAGGCAGCTCGCGAGTCGCAATAATATTTCACGCAAATTAAAACAAGCCGAACAACAAAACGGCAACAAAATACTTTGGCGGCAATCCGATTTAACGAGCCTCGTAAACACGTTTCGGCTATTTCATCGCCGCCGCGGTCGGCGAGTGTGTCGTGCAAGCATTCAATTAAGTCATAGCGATAGAAATAAATTACTTCATCCCGCTGAAATTCCTTCCTCCCAAATAATTAGCGGCCAAGCTAAACGCAGACATTACTCGTAACGAGCTGCGAACTTTTCAAAGAGCCGCGCACTGCTCGAAACGAACGCACAGCTGCGCGCGGCTCGACCTTGCCGAGCCGCGGCCTAATTTCTCGTTAACCGTTCATTAACTGCCGATTGTGCTGTCGCAGCGACGCGGAGGGATGACCTCCGTCTCGCTCTTGGCCACGAATCAATTAAGCTCCGCGTCTCTGTGCGAACGCAAGACTTTGCGTCGTTGCAGTCACGAAAACAATTTCTCTAGCTGCCCCGAGGACTGACGAGCCTGCGTTTTCATTCCAATATGTATCTTAAATATCCTTAATTATTCTGCGCTTTTCAAGTGCTGTAATTTATAACTATTAAATGCTAGTCGCTTGAATGATTATGAATATATTGATGCTTTATCTCGTAGGTTTAAATATAGCTTTACCTGCTCAACGATTTTCTCTTGTTAACTTCGAGTGTAATTAACTAATTAAAAATTTTACTCTGTGATGTGATTACTTTGGGTTTTATTGACATTTCTTGTTGTTCGCTACAAAGTTTGCAAAATAAACGAGGTCTGCTATGAATTTTCTAGGATAAATTAAAAGTACATGTATATTTTAAGATTTTTTGACGTTGTACAATACAGTAAACTTTAGAGACTGAAATATGCCGATTGAAAATGTATTTTCTTATTTTTCCCAGCAGCATATTTTTATTCGCCCATCGCGTGAACGGCACTTGGCGTCATCATCATCAAAAACTAATTTCGAAAACGGTCAGCCTTTGAAAGGTATAGCGTGTCGCTCGGACGGAGCCTCACTGAAAAGCAGAGCTCTCGGCTTGTCCCGCAATATCACGCTAAATTTTCCGGATCCCGTGGCCGAGCCTCGAGCACAATGGCTCTCCCGACTCGTACGCAATATACAAGCCTCGGGCTGGCAACAATGGCGAGCGAGAGAGAGAGAGAGAGAGAGAGAGGGAGAGCGGAGCGAGCGCGCCTTCTCGCGGATTCCGAGAAAGATGTCAAAGGCGAGAGGAGGCCCTTCTTCAATGGACCGCGCCGATTGTGCGCGAACTTAATTAGAATTTATGAATAGGATCTCGGGGGCAAGTTTATCATTCGCGGGCGCGCGCGAGAGGAGGAGGAGGCACGGGCCGAGTTTACACCGGCGGCGGGCCGCAATTAATATAAATGATGGATTACCGCGAGGCGCACGGTCGCGTGACTGCACGTCTTTCGGCTAAGGATCCTAAGCGAGAGACGCGCTGCCAGCGACGCACAATGAATGGAGCTCTCTCGGCGGAGTTGGGTTCTAGTTGGGAGATCCGGCGCTTAATTGAGCTTGCGGAACCGAGGCGCGCGTCTTCGTGAAATTTCAATTTCGAAAATTTATTTCGATACTGCACGTTCTACCTGCGCCGCGACGGCCCGGCTGAGGAGAGCCCTCGAGGCGCGAGGATGCAATTAGGGACTAGATTTAGTGAGTGTTTAATTGAGGTATTTATTAGAACGTGCGTTTCGAGCGTTTCTGTTTCGCTGCATTGACAGATTGGCAAAGCAGCTGAAAAAAGTCTGTAATCGCTCGCGAACGAGATTGTTATTTATGCGTTTTCCTTGAACAGATTTTTCAATCGAAGCCTATGATTAGAAAGTAGATATTTCAACTGAAAAAGTGCGCTTTTTAATACTTCGAGATTGGAAGTTACGCGAAATAAACTTTGTTCGAGAACCTAATATGAAAATTTCAATTAATCTCAATAAAGATTACAAGTATAGTTCCAAGATCGAATAAACCGATTCTTGTACGAAACGATTTATCAAAGCAATATTAGTACCGATTTGGCCGCGAGTCTCGAGAACTATCAAGAGACTTGATAAATTTCGTGAAATTGAATTATCCGGGACACCGAAGAAGAAGCATTTTCGTGTAAGAGCTGCATAAAATAATGTCCATCGGTGAATGTCGGAAAATAGGCTCTCCAATATTTATGCCGGACACGCAATAAAACTATTTAAAGACTGACTTCTTGCCGCTCGTTTACATATATACTCCATAAATTTGATTGCGCGCGTTGCGTAGATCCAGTCGGCCGTAAGACGAAGTTGACACGATTCGTGTCCCAAATTCAATAACACGAGCCTATACGACTACAGTATTAAAAGCCTATTTACGACGCTGCTGTATATCGACATTTCTCTTTTAATTTACTGGACTGCCTGGCTTTCTCACTGTTTTATTGTAAGCTTGTAATTTATTTTCTTGCTTATTTTAGAATCTTATGAAATCTTATGTTTTCTATCTCCGCGACTCTAATTTAATAGGACTTGTAGTTCAAACTGGGATATTAATTTATTTAACTTTTATTTAAAAAACCGCCTTCATGATTTCGCGTAATTTTAATATGTTTTCATCGTAAATCCTCGCTGAATTAGAAAATAGCGAGAACCATGCAGATCTGAACAAAGCAAAAGGTTCAAACGCAGTTGTGCTGAGCAGACTATAAAGCTATTTAAAGATAAAATATTTTGAGTTTTGGATTAACGGATTTCCAGAAACGCTGCCGTTTTAAAGCATGTTACCTTCACTCTAAAATCCAATTTCAAAGAAGCTGTTCCCTAATTTCATTTATTTATTTATTTATTTATTAATCCAGAGTTACATAGTTTACATAACATACAAAACGCTACAGTTTGAGTATATATACAATATATCCTTAGACTACGCGCTGTATCCTGCAGAG
>JAWWEM010000044.1:3375673-3412198 GCA_035582935.1 Ormyrus thymus | reverse complement strand
CGTTTTGCTTAATTTAGAACATCAGATTAGAATTTGTTTCTTTCGTTTTGCTTTGCCTTTCTCTCTCTCTCTCTCTCCCGTCGTTTCAGTTAAAAAATGCCAAATTTCTGTAACATTCAATACAAGTGAATCAAGGGATTAAATTGTTGATAGAAAGCTTTAAAATTTTCTGTTAAATTAATGACTAAGCGAAAAGAATAATAAAATAAATAAATAAAAGATTTAAAGTCAAAATAAGCCAACAGCAGCTGATTTAATTCCTCGTATTATCCTTTTCCTCTGGACTATTGTAAAAAAAAGGTTTTTATTCGTAACACGTAATAACGTCCGTTTTTATTGCGCCTTATTTGAAGGAAATCACGAGAACCTGCTCTCGAGGCTCGAGCCAGAGCGGCATTAAGTTTTAATATAGTGTTAAAATGACTGGAGGAAACGCGTGCAATCGGAATGATAAATGACTTTTAAAGAGGGATCGCCCGTTTAAAGGACGACACGCCGGGCATTCTTATCAAAACCGTTTCATTAAAGCAAACAAATAGTTATTGCGGCGGGGGTTGAACAATAAACCGGAGCCGTCCGTTTATTGAAAAGGATCTTTGAGGATTGAACGTGAAAGGCCGAGGTCGTTTCCCATGGACGGCGGGGCCCAAACATTTGGCCCAATAATAACACTAATTCCGCCTACGGAGGAAACCTATTGTCCGACTGGTGCGACTGCGGCGGATACGGCTCTCTTGATCTACACTTATGTGTATATTTACGCGTATCTCTCTCTCTCTCTCTCTCCCTCTTTATTTTTTTTTTCAGTCTCGTGATGCACGATCGCCCCGACCGGATCCTTTAACTTCCTCCAAAAGGTACATTGTACTCAACTATGTCGCACCTTACCTTCGCTCTCGATTTTCTTGGGAATGTGCGCATGAGAAAACTTGCCGAAACTGTGCAATTAAATTATTCATTTACCTTTCGACTTTTCTCGATGCGGAAATTCAACCGTTCTCGCGTCATTTCTATCGGTTGGCTTTAGCTCTTGTCCTTTTCAGAGTGTATTCTTACCCTCGCAAAGATGACGAGCCTTATTCGTTAATGATGCCAACGTACAACCGAAATAAAGACGCGTCGAAAGTGTCGTGCAAGTGGGCATGCAAACTTCTGGCCCCGAAAAATAACTTTATTCCAGTTCCGCCACAAAGTAACGTATGTCTCTTTAAAAGCTTCCAGGCAAAGATTTCGTCACTCGCATTTGCTCGCATCTCCGGAAAAAAAGGCATACAATTACCAAAACCACTTTCCGTCCGTTTGTCGCACGATCATCAAAAAGTACAAGAGAAGAAAAAGGAATACAACGCCCAGCTCGCACGACACACACACACAGTATGTGCATAAAAAAGCTTGGTCCCGCGAGAAAGGGGAAAAAGTGTAGCGAAAGAAAAGAGGAGGAAGTGAAAAAGTATATATATATACATATACATATATACGGAGCGTAGGAGCTGCACCAGCGGCGAGAGTAAACTCGCCGCTGCCGGGAGGCTCGAACGAAAGGGAAGGCGCGCAGGACAACGGTAGATTGTATTCAAAGGAGAGGCACGGCAGGAAGTAGGCGTTCGGTGGAATTCGGCCAAGGTGGAAAAGCCAAGCAAAGGTGGAAGTCAGCCATTAGGCTGGCTTTCGTAATGGGCGTTGAGGCGCCTACGCGACTCGCCGCGTCGATATGACTGACTGACGGAAAAAAGCGACGCCCAAATCTCGAGCCCGAGCGGGAAACTCTCTCGCCCGCGTGTATACACGACAATTTCAGGCGATTGTTCTTTTCTTTCGTATTCGAATCCACCCGGTGCATTATTCATGACCGAGTGGCGTACGAACCTCCTGAAAATTGTCGGTTGTGAAGCCGGTCTCTCTCTCTCTCCCCGAGTGCTCCTAGCCTCGTATTTACGATTTCGTAAAACACTCGGCGTTTTTTTATTTTAATGAGGAGAGAACTTTGTACCTCTTTAGCGTTGAATAATATTTTTTTCCAATATCTCCCGATGAGTACTTTTCATTCATAACTTGCTGGACGATGACAGAGATGAAATTATATAAATTATTAATAAGCAGCGCGTAATACTTGGGTCTCATTTTAACCAAGACTCGAGTCAAGTGGAAAAAGCTTAATGAATTTTTAATACAATGTTTTACATTTTCTTGGTTAATACTTCTCTTTCATTCGTTGAATGTATATCAAGTTGCGTATCGGCTTGTACATTTCTGTAGAGGTAGGTTAATAGTTAGAGCGCTAATTTTACTAGATAATATGCAATGGAGTTGTATCAACATTCTAAAACTACATATGTAAGCGTTTTAAAATTATATAAACCTAAATTGGCAGCAAATTATTACATTCGATACATTTCTCCTGAAATGTTTATGCTTGCAAAAAAGCAGCTTCGATGCCTCGTGCTTTTACTTAGTCTCTTCCGATCGAATCTGCGCTGAAAAAAATCTGGCTTGAAAAAGTAAAGATTATTTACTTTGATAAAGTACATCAATTTGGATATAAATTTTTTGTCAATCGGCTCGAGCAATATCGACTTCCTCGCGCTCCTCCAATTTGCATAGACCGCAATTATTTTTTGCATCCCTTTGTCAGTTTATCCCTCCTCCCCCCCGGCATTACTCATTTTTGCGCGGCCTACAACATCCTTTGTCCATCGGAGCATAGAGCGAAAGAAAGGCAAGAAGCGGGCAAAAAGCGAGAAGGCAGAGGCAACGAAAACGGAAGCGAGAGCGCATCCGCAATATCTCAATCGGCGCGCTCGGCAGGCTACACTTACGGAGCCCAGCCACAGGCGGAGAACCGAAAAACCTGAGCAGCTCGTCAATTCAGCGAAAAGTATCCTGCGGTCGCTCGTCGGCTCTCCCGGCTTCGAGAAATCGGCCTAAGTCCCGAGGGATAGACTATATTTTTGCGGTGCGTCCCTCACTCTCGAGCGTGAAACCGCACGCGCGGCCGTAATCTCGGGCATCTGTTGCGCGAGAGCGAGAAATCGCCCCGAACTGCCGGCCGACTCGCGCCGGGAAAATGGGAGCGCGAGGGAATTTGCAAAGCGCGATGCATGTCGCTCCGGAGACGTGGGATATCGATTGGCCGGCTGTATCTGTCACTGCCCGGCTGACGAGATATGCGCGAGCGCGAAAGGCGCGAGAGAGCTAAGCCCCCGAGGGTCACGAGGATAGAGAACGACATTCTCTCGCTCTCCGCGCTGCTTTTGCATACTCGCCCGCTCCCGACAATATCCAGGGATTCAATGGTTTCGGCCTTGAAAAGTATACAGCCGAGTTTGCGAGTAATCCGGAGCTCTTTATGCCTCGGCGCTCGGGACTTTTCAATTTTTATCATTTGGATATTTTTTCCAGCGGCACGGCCAGCTTTTTGCAGTCATTTTGCAACGACGCTCTTTGCGGCTTACAACATCTTCATTATATCCGCTTAAGCCGTTTTTCTGAGACGCGGCAGGAGGAGAATCTATAAAAATAGCTCAAGCTAAAATAAAGCAACGACTATTTTCAATGCAACGCGCTCGAAAATATAAAAGTTCCCATTCAGCGGCTTTAGATAATTAATTTCGTTTGATGTATTTGTAATAGTTAGCATCTGAAGCCTTAGGAAGCTCGGCTGAAACACGACTAGGCGAGGAGCGAGTGGGTTTCAGATCAGAGTTGCTGGTCTTGCTCAATGAGCCTCCCTCAAACCGAAGATTTATGATTCAAGCGCTGCTCCGGCCTTTGCAAAATCAGCAGGATCAAAATCCATCAACTGACATCGAGTCCAATGCTTCACTAGCAGCTGCAAAAATAAATAAAAGTTCGAATTACGTTTGAGTCTACATTATGAAAAATAATAAATGTTCTTATTGTTGCGTGTAAAATATTAGTGCAGTGTAAAATTGAGAATACAATGGTTAGGTATAAAAGTCTTTGATTATACGTTATTATTCCGCGTTTCGCACGTGATAGAGGAAGGCTGAAAATTATTTTTCACACACGAAAAGCTCGAATTTTCATGGCACAAAAGGGAGAGAAAATGATATGGTATTATTTGTCTTATCCGTTAATGCTTTTCGCGCAGCGTTTTCCATTAAATTTTACGCGATATCAAGTGTTATATTTCACGCCATTGAATTGAATTCTTCTGCGGCAAAATACATTATTACCTAGATGGTTGCTCAAATAGAAATTGCCAGTCACGACTTTACACTCTTGAGCAGGACCTCACGACGGCCTTATTTATAAATTGGGTCAAGGACTTGGCAAAACGCTACGCTTGAATGACTACTGACCAACCAGAAATTCTGTCTCCATATTTGTTCTGCGCGAATTTATTCCACGTCCTTACTTTGCTTAATCGCTTTTATTATATAAATAGAATTTTCTTTTTTAAGCGAGTCGCTGAAAAAATGAGTTTGAAAATAATAGAGTTTCGTCGGCAAGCAGCTCCTTCTGCCGGACGATAAATGCAGAGCAGCGCAAAAACTCCCGCGCTTTGTACAGACGAATGTTTATAAAGCGAAAAAGGTTCCCCTTGACAAACGAATCATTGCGCTCTCATTCGGTCTATCTCGATCAGTCAGTCCCTCTCCGTCCTGTCAGGCTCTCGTCTCCTTTCAATCTCTCGCTTCTTACCCACGGCGGAGAATGACTGCTCCGACTTCTCTCCCAGGGACCTTCCTCTCGCGCAATAAAATAAACGTCGCTCCTAACAGATAGCGCGTAAATAAGGCTTCGAGTGCTGCGCGCGCGCGCTGCTCTTAGGACCCCGTCGGCGAGAGCGGTCTATATCGGGGCCTCCTCTCGGAGAGAGAGAGAGAGGCTCGTAAGTTTTCGATTAATGCACGCCGTGAGAAACCGATAGCCGCGGGAGGACGCATTATGCGCGAGCGCCGCGGGATGACTCGCCGATTTGCAGCTCCGTACGATATAGCTCCTTAGCTCTTTTCATTTCGCGTCGAAGGATTATGTAAAATGTTTGTTTATTCCGAGCTTTGCAATTGAAATTTTAATTTGCCAGATGCGCCGCGCGAGAATGGCCCGTTAATTAAATGCGCGCCTCTCGCCAGCGCCGCCGAGTCGAAGCTGCAATGACACCTTAAACGCTCGTGCTCTTGAGATATTTACTGCTCGGACAAATTAGCTATTATTTTTTTCTATTAAATTTCAGGCTTCAACGAGCGCCTTCGGTCCCCGTGTGGTCTAAGGTGTCTGCTTAATTTATAAAGGTTTAGTACCTTTTAAAGTGGCCGGGGTTCGATTTGCATTAAACTTTATTGATTTTCGTTGCGGCCGCGCGTGCTTTCTCGGTATTTCGACGGGAACGTTTTCTGCGCGGAATATAAATGACACGTCTTTGACGTTGAGCAATTAATTTGAGGTTAGAGGCAGCACTTGCAGGCGCAGGCCTTTAAAGTGACTTTTTTTTTTAAACTTGCAAAATTTAAAACTGATTTATGTCAAAAGATAATTTGTTAGATTTACAGTGACACGCGCAAAGAGCAAACATGATTTGGAAAAAAAAATTTCCTTTAGCATTTCCCCAGATGATGTGTAGATTTATCGTTACAACTCCTTTGACATTAATTACTTTCAAGATGTTTATTTTGAATAGTAATCTCTATTTATGAAACGTAAACCATTATAAAAAATAAAGTACTCGTGCAATTAAATTTTATATCAAACACTACAAATCGATTGCATAAATAAATACTAAACGAATGACAATATTGAAATTATTTGCCTCTTGTTGCTTGTGTTTTCAAAAATTTTAGAATAATATCTATCTTTCTGCACTTCGCACACGCCTTTCCATTTCAACAATCATCCAGATAAAAAATCGTCATGGTGCAGCCCGCAAAGTAAGCGATCGAGTCGAACCCGTCGAGAACGCCAGACCGCTATTCACGGTACAGAAAAGCATGATCTTCGTATTAAAGCCTATCGATAGTTTAAATAAAGCTGCCGAAGCGAGCGAGATTTCAGGCCGAACGCATTCCCCGCGCTCGTTGTATGCAAAAGCTTGCTTTTGCACGCGCGAGTTACTTAGCAGCCTCGTACCTCCGCCGAGGCAGCGGCTCCCATTCGGCCTAGGCAGGAGAGCAAAGAGCCAAACGACTAACGGTACAAAAACTAAGTTATTCCGTTTTGTTTTCGCCGCCGCGCTCGTGAGCGCCGTTCCTCTATCTTGCCCCGACGCGCTCGCATGTGTGGGTACGTCTTTCGCGCGCCGACTGTAAATAGGGCACGAGCAGAATTTAGGATTCGACGGGTACACGCGGGCCCGGCTGCCCGCGCGCGGGATCTCGTGATCGCATATTGTATGCAGAGGCGTGCCGGCTCTCTCTCTCTCTCTCTCTCTCTCTCGTGCGATACCGCGCCTTCGCGACCCTTAAGGATGCGAGAGCGGCGCCGATAAATCCTCCGCGATGGAAGCAAGGTAATTAGAGGCAGAGCGGAATCGCAGAAAGCGCCGGCGCACAGGTACTAAACGGTGATTTAGATACCGCGAGCGGGATATTTATCGCCCGGGGCCGCACGCGACACGCCGAGTAAGCAGGTAGCCTTTATCGCGATCTGCTCTCCGAGTCCTTTCTCACCGATTGTTTCTGCCGCCGAGGCTGACTGCCGCCTCCTCTCCTCTGGTTCGCGCCTCGCGGAGGAATGCGTGGGTGTCGGGACGGCTACCGGAGGGTGGTCGACAACCGACGTCGCGCCGCACATCGTCGGGAGGAAGACGAGATTCCCTCCGGGGATAATTGCTCGCGGAGCCTCGTTTGCGCGCTGCGCTTTTCCGTCCGTGACAGGAGGACGTCTGCGCCGCGGCTCTCGCTGCTTTTTTCGGAGATCGGGGGAGGAGGAAGCTAAGATGTGAAATAGTTAACGCGAGAGAATGGACTTGGAATTGTTTTGAAATGTTTGCTTGACAGTGTTTTAAGTGAAATCTAATTACGGCAAAGCCATTTACAGTGCTGCAATCATTTGAAAACTAAATGTATTTGATACAAAAGCCGTTGAAACCTTAAGAACTTGGCCTTTATTTTAGGCGAATTAAAATTTTAAATGAATACACCAGCCAGCAAAATTACGACGAAAGTTGGGTAGAGCGCTCCCTGCAAAGTTGGCTAAAATCCCACGTCTTTCCAACCTTATCTGTTTCTACTGGCATACATATTTAAAACTTCGCGGATCGGAGCGGCTTAATTTTCGTTTAACTGTACAAAACTTTGCAAATCTCGAGCAGATTTATATTTCGAAAGCGAGAAAAGTGAAAATTGCATCCCTCGCCGCGCGCGCTCGTAATTTCCTCTTAGGCGAGCGGAGACACCGGGAGAATAATAATAAAGGTGGGAGCGGGAGGACGTCGGTCCTCGATTCCTCGTCAGGTTAATATCGAAGCCCCGTCAATAAGCGTCAATCTCGGGGCTCTCGTAGAAAACGATCCGGCTCGGTAATGGCTCCGAAACGAAAAGGTACTTACGGAGTCGTTTTACTTTCGTAGCGTGTGCCCGTTGCGCGAACCGTTAGCCACTCTCGGCAGGAGAGAGAGAGAGAGAGAGAGAGCCGCGCGCACACACCCAGACACAATTTTCTCCTGCAGCCCGTTAGCTCCGCTCGTGTAGGCGCTGCCATTTTCCCCGGCACGTCGTACATCTTCATACGGGGGGAGGCGGGGGGGAGGGGTCTTGTCTCGCTGCGGATCGGCCGCGATTCTTGCCCTCGGAGACTATTGGAAGCGATTTCCTCGCGATTAGCTCGACTTTTCGATTACCGCGCAGTCACGTCTCGTGTCTCTGTGGTCGCCTCGATGCGATGCGGGGAGAGAGAGGAGGATACACCGCACGCGGGGTTACTTTCCGAGGTAGTTTTATAACTTACCTTAACCGAAAACAATTTCAAGTCGTCATTATGGTTATTCGCGTGGCCAATTGCCGCGGAAGCTTCCGCTTTAAAGTACTTTTGTCAGGACTCTTGAAGGCTGTTATTTTTAGGAAAGTGCCCGGCACGCGGGGCATAAATCACCGAGATCGGCTCTGGCTTCTCGCTCCGCTTAACGTTCGAGGAAATTTTTCGCAAAATTATATTCAATATCGAATTCCGGGGCTCGCGCTTGTCGCGACATTTATTTATTCCCCAGACAATTACGCGCTCTTCTATAACGGAGATTTAAAACTTGTAGATCAATAACTTTATCCAGCGTCCGACGAGCCTCGTTACAAAGATTAAACATCACTTTAGGCGTAAAATTACATAAACTGTTATTACCCCGAACAGTTAGACGACACCGCAAGCAAGCCATCAATACGCGGACGGAGCTCAAGATTGCAGATTTTCATTTAACAATATAATTAGAGATTAGCAAACGCACGCGAGGCGGCGGCACTCGAATCTTTTTTCCTTTCGTCCGCGAGCTTGTCCTTCTGCGCCGCGGGGGGAGATCAACAATAATCCACGGCGCGGCTTTGCGCAAGGATCGCGGCCGTAATCGAGCGTATTACGTGAAGGGAGGAGGGAGGGGGAGGAGGTCAAGTGGCAAGCAGTGATGTCATCGGCGTCACGTGCGAGAAAACGGCCGAGGCGAGCGCCGTTGCGCCGGAGCGGCTTGCAGAATTCGCCCAGGCCGCTCCCAGGCGATTTCAGCCTAGAATTTTGCGGACGACAATGCTTCTCAGCTTACCCATGCACGAGTGCCCCGGCGCCAGGTTGGCCAAGACGCCGATTATTCGCCGAATTTTCCTGTCGGAAATTCAGACGGGGATTGCGACAGCTGCTGCGGCCTGCTTGCGTTTTATTTCTTTTATCCTTTGCGACACGATCCTATCGTAGCTTGAAAATGGAAATCTAAGCCTGATAATTAATTTTTCGTACCTCCTGATATACAGGTTTAAGTAAAAAAGAAAATGAGAAGTACACGTAAGCCTCGCGGCTACATTTAGTCATATTACCTTGTAGGGAATATACGTGTCAGAAATCGGTATCCGACGTAGAAGAAATCATTCCCTCTTTAGCGAGGCAACCCTTTATATACATTTTCATTTGTTTCTGAAAAAGGGAGCAGCCGCTCGCTCGCGCTCCTTCGCCGCAAAGAGATCGGGCTCTCGAGAGAGGCGCTCCGCGACTTTGAGAGCAAGATAGAGAGAGAGAGAGAGGGAGAAAGATCGAGCTGCAGAGGGAAAGAAGGATACACGTGTGTCGTACATTTGTACGGCTTCTCCTAATAAGGGCCTGGCTTATCGGCGCTGCCAATCGGCACTGACCTTACTAGGACTAGAAATAGACTTGCTCGGCATCAGCTGGCACTTTAGCCGGTAGCCGCTAGCCGAGGCTAGCCGAGAAGAAGAACAAGATAGAGAGAGAGAGAGAGGGAGCTTGAATGAACAAGCGGCGCGCGCAGGCAACTGAGAGATATACTTTGCTCGCCGGTGCATGAAAGATAAGCCCCGGTAGCTTAACGGATTTCAACTGATTAATACACTCGCGGAGAAAAACGACGCCGTCCGTTCTTCTCCGCGCAGCAACGCGAACCAGATAAACGCCGCTTTCGCGGCCTTTATCTCGCCAAATGAATTTGATAGTTTGCTTTGTGCTCTCCTCTAAATTGCAGGTAGCCGATGGCCTCCCTTCCATCTCTGCCTCCGCCGCCGCCGTCGCCGCCGCGCTGATTGCAACCTGCAAAAATGCTCGCGCGCACTACGGCATTACGGCCTTAATTTATAGAAATCTCGCCCCGTAATTTTTGCGGTTTTAGTGCGGCTGTAAGTTTGCTCGGCTGCGAAAAATCTACCGCGGCTGCGCGCGCGTGTAAGTCATTCGTCCGCTTCGCAGATGTAACCGGGAGAGCGCCTCGTGTCGTACATAATCTTTAAATTGCGTCGAGAAATTGCGGCGAATTACAAGTTTTTGCCCATTTAGAATGTATTATTGGCAGCGCGATTTACTGCCCGAGCCCCGATAAAACCCACGTCGAACTGCAATAACGTAATGTACAAGCCGTATGGGCAAGCGAAGATAAATTTCGCGCGACGGCTTTTAATGAGTTTATTTTCGAACTTCCCCGGAATTATTTGCCTGCACGTAATGATGCACGTGCGCGAGCTCTCGGTGTACCCGCACATTTGTCAGTGCGTTGTGATCGCGCTCGAAATTAAATAAAGCGAGATGCAGGACCGACGGGTCTCGAGAGCGAGCGGAGCAAGACGTCGCGGCCGAAAGAAGCGCGTCGTCGCTAAAAGGCCGGGCCCCGGACACTTTTATTGTTTCGCATTTTCGCTTCGCCACGCTTCTTTTCGCCGACTCATTAATCACAATTAGTCGCGGGGCCCCGGGAATAAAATTAAACAAATAAAGCCCTTATCGATTGTCTAATTAGCAGCGCGTCTCTCGGGCGAAGACGCGCATTTATAAAGGCGTCTAATGCGATGATGAGGTCCTGCAGCCGCGGCGCGGCGAGTTTTATGGCAGTCGTATTTATCATCGGTGGCGGCGGCGGCGGCGCAGTGCGTCACGGCGCATCAACGGGATCTTTATTAGCCTCTCGGTATAATGGTGCCTTGAAATTCCATGAAATTCGATTTCTTCGCCATTAAGGAGAATGACGTGATCCAGCGCTCTCTCGCGCATCGCCTGGCCTCCCGCGGTCTAATGACGTTTCTCAGAAAAATATCAGATTGACTCTCTTCAGGGGCGCTCCTGCCCTTTTTTTCTCCTTTCCACCTCTCTCTCCTCTCCGTTCCTCAAATTCGCGGAGAAATTCAGTTTCCCGCGCGGGACGCGGCCCGGGACGAACGATCGATCAGCGTCTCGTTCGAGATGATGCTTGCGCCGCGCGCGCAGCTACATCGCGATCGTCCGCCGTTGCGAAAACAAGAGCGCCGAGAGGAGAGAGAGGATCGATTTTCTAAACCGGATCGCTAAAGTCGTCCCTGTTTCTGTGTGTGGGCCGCAAAAAACGTTGCGCGCGAGGCGGCCCGCATGCGAGAGCGTACACCCGATACATCGATCGGACAGGGGGGGAGGGAATTAGAGAGGAAGAGCGAGAGCTCGTGGTGTACGTAGGTGTAGGAGCAAGTGCGAGGATGTGCACCGAGAGAGAGAGAGAGAGACGCGCTTTGAGTTCGCAAGAGTTTCGGAGAAAAAGCGCCGAGCGTGCGAGTCTCCGATACGTGTGTGCAGTGCAGGCGGCGAGGAAGAGGGAGAGAAGCAAAAAGGAACGAGCTCATCGCCGTACACCGAGTAAACCATATTCTATACGTGCTGCCTGCAGTGTAATCGCGTAAATTATTCCAAAAAACGGCTGGACTAACTTTTCTTATACGTCGCGTTATTTGTAAAATCTATTTCGGATTACTCGGAAACTGTGCCTGTTGTTTTTAAAACTTGTCAAATTTTCATTCGAAGAAGTATTTTTAATTGTCGTTTTTAACCAATAAACATCCTGTCGCTAATACAGTAATGTGCCTAGAAGTAGCAGTGCGTTTCTTAATAGCACTCTTGATCGTTCGAGCACATGTCTGCTCTCTAATGCATAAACTGACAAGAAACGGTGAAAAAAACGTAATGCGCGCCGGGATTAGCCTTAATTTCTGCCTGCTACTAATTTCCCCCTCGGAAAAGAACGGTCGGCGCAGGCAAGGTTAAAAGAAAAACAGCCTAGAGTACAAAAGATTGCGTGGGAGCTGACAAAGAGAGGCGAGAGCGTCGGATATCAGCGCGGAAAGCCTTAAAAAGGCAGCGCGAGAGGGAGCGAACGTGCGCTCGCGGTGTAAGTAAGCGCGGCAACGGCGTTGCAACACGCTCCGGGCGCACGGGCCGCCAAGGCGCTAAGCCAGTATATATGCATCGGCAGGGATCTGTTGCAACCTGCACGTCGTGCCGCACATGCAGTTTCACCGGCGGCGGGCCGAAGTGTCGAAAACGCGCGCGGCGGCGGCGGCGGCGCTCGGGCAAAAACGCTCGCATCGCCGCTACGTGGCCAGGAAATTAATGGCTGCTTATGGATTACGCGAGGGAATTTAGTTTTTCAGCGCCCCCACTCCGGCCGAGGACTGCCGCCGCGCCGAGCGAAATTCCCATTCCGAGCTGGTAACGAGGCGCCGCCGAGCGTTTCCGCAAGTGCAGCCGAGTCGATGCGGAGAAGACGCCGCGCGGAGGCTGTGTTTGCGGAATTGAATTTATGGCACAATTAGGATGAAAGAGCCAATCTTTTTTTGATCGTTATATTGCCGAGATGTACAAGGCTGCCTGTTCTGATTATTCAGGATCTATGTTGCAGATTTCGCTGAGGAATAGTGAGTCCTGTATATGGAGGAATCGCCGAGCGTTCATTTGTAAGAGTATAGTTCAATGAATTGGTTAATGAATGCCTATTCAAACGCGTATTCGAAGATTATTTGCGAAAATGATTTCATAGAGAATATAAGTAAAGGAAGAAAATAGCAAAAAGTAATAACTCGAAAGTACCGTGATAAAGGATGAATTTCCGCGTTTCCCATAAAAAAAGGAAAGCGGAAAAGAGGGAGAGAGAGAGAGAGAGAAGAAAAAGCAAAAAGATAAAAAGGGTAACGGGATGTTTTCGAGTACGAAAACACGGTCTTTTCAGCTTTCTCTCTATTTTTTCCAAAGTCGATGGCCGCGCGCTCGCGAGCTGCGTCTAAAGTTTTAGTGCATGCGGGCTTATCGTCGTCGCTTTATGGAGACATAAACTTTTGTAAGAACATAAAGTCGCTATGTAATTCCACCCTTTGTTCGAGCGCGTGCGCGCATCGTTCGTAAAAGTGCGCCTTCGGGCATCAATTCGCTTGCCACAGATAAATAGCTCTATGGCTTTTGTGGTCGCTCTCGAGCACTAGGAATTGTCAGTCTCCTCTCTCTCTCTCTCTCTCGCGCTCTCTCGCTCTCTGCGTCCCTTTCACTGTGTGTCCAATTAAATTTGACTTGGGCTATTTCGAGAAAATGCAAAAAAGGAAGTCCATTATGTGACTGCATGCGCCGCGGCGGCAAAGGAAAAAATCGCCGCTCCACTTTTTTACATAAGGCCTGACAACTCATTCGCCTGGTTTTATATTGTTTGGAAAGATCTCGGAGCGTAATTATGGGATACATTGACAATAAGGAAAAATTAGAGTAATTCTATGCAGATGTCTCGAAATAAGCGCTACTTCCCCGGAATCCTTATTCAATGTCTAACCCCAAATGTCACATCTTACAGTACCTTATAAATTAATTGTATAAAATTTTATAAATTTTAAAAGCACGGACAACGTGAATTTAGCTTCAAGTTTACAGGCACGCTTGGCTCCAGAACTAAAAC
The DNA here is from genome assembly GCA_035582935.1 of Ormyrus thymus. NCBI lineage: Eukaryota > Metazoa > Arthropoda > Insecta > Hymenoptera > Ormyridae > Ormyrus > Ormyrus thymus. The sequence continues at coordinate 3,398,859 of JAWWEM010000044.1, read as the reverse complement.
TCGATGCAGTACGCGTTGACATAAAAAGCCTTCTTCTCGAAGCAGAACTGCATCTCAAGTGTGCACTAGAACTCGAAGCTGTAAAAATTCAATCCATGAAGGAGTACGAAACGGCCGCGGAACCCAAGCCTTCGCAACGAAGCTGGAACTATTAGCCTATCACACGAGAGAACAATAATTTACGCGGCACTCGAGATTAGCATAATCCAATAAAAAACTCGGGCCGCATTTCGCAAAGTCCGCTCACCTCTCCCACGGCCGGCAAACAAGCCTCAAAAGCACAAAAAGGCCCGGGACTCGTCGAGTATTTCGAAAATCAGTACATCGCGGAGAGGAAAGAAGAGAGGAGAGTAGCAGCGGCAGCGGCAGCAGCAGCAGAAATTCAAGTGGCCAAGTGGAGAGAAGCCAGCAGCGGAGCAGCGCAGCAGACGGTGAAAGAACTTACGAGGCACACTCTTTGGAGAATTTCACCGTTGTGTCGCGAGAGGGAGAGAGAGAGAGAGGCGGCAGCCGTGGTATTCTCTCGATAAAGCGTCAACGCAGGGGCCCGCTTGGCGCGCAAAGCCAGCTTCCCACGGCTGTTGACATGTTTTGTGTTCATTAGCCGGGTCTCTCGAGAGGAGGAAGAAAGGAGGGAGCGAGGCTCCTGCCTCCGCCGCCGCCGCCGCCGCCGCCGCCGCTGCATAGTTAGCCGGCCGCAGGCTTGTCCCGCAACCTTTTGCCTATACTGGCGTGAGAATAGTTATAAGAGCGCGTGCTACACGCTTCTCTCTTAATATTCACGTGAAACGGCCAATTTATCCGCTGTACTCGCATTAAGGAGCTTGTAAGCCGCCTGGTACGTACAGATAAAGCGCGCGCGACCGCCGTCTATTGGGAAAGGACTTTTTTTTTCGCTAGGATTGAGTTACTCGGCGGAGCGCGAGGGAGCAGCGAGTGACGAGATTTATATGAAATCGAAATGAGGGATCGACGCCGATCCGAGCCGCTTGGAATAATGATCTTGTTTAAATTAAATTTAAAACTCGAGCTGCTCCTTAATTTGGAAGCAAAATTGGCGTAGGATTTTGAATAATCGACAATGAGACGCCGCGAGAGTAATTTATGTCTCTATTATCAACGTCACTTAGCGGTCCCTGCGTTTTTATTAAATTTCACGCATATTACTTTGAAAATTATTTATAATTGAAGGCGATTTCCTTTTAACGAGACGGAATTTTTTAGCCGTCGCCGGGAATGCCTCCCCGGCGGATCCTCAAAGTCATTTAAAATCAATCAGTAAAGCACATAATCGGGCAATAAAAAAAGGAAAAGAAGGGCGAAAAAAGTAGCGAATCACTTAAAAGGGAATTCTTCCGGTCGTCGTTCGGTTCGGCCTTAAAAATAACGAAAACGGCCGTCCTCCCTCTCGGATACCCGAGGAGGATCGGCTATACGGCTCTCCGCGGCTCCGCGCAGCCTTCGGAGCAGTTAAAGTAACATCATCGAAGTAAACACAGCGCAGCGCCAGGAATGTATAAAGGCAGGCGGCAAAAAGAGCGAGAGAGAGAGAGAGGGAGAGAGAGAGAGAGAGAGAGAGAGAGAGGGAATATGCCTCCGCGCGTACGCGCTGTAATTGTAATGATCCGTCTGTTAAAGGCAAGAGCGAGCGATAAATGCTCTCGCGTATGTAATGATTGTTTGGCAGAAACGAGCATTTAATGGCCGTTGCGGCCGGGCTCTTTCTCTTTCTCTCGATTTTTCGAGCCGACCGGCCGGCTCTCTTCCTCCGGGGGGAGGATCGGCTGCTCGCGCGCTGCGCCTTTGCGTGCCTCGACTGGCCCGGCGCAGCGCTCGGATGTAAGTAAATTTTTACGAGTATTTATGCGCTCGTATATGCATGATTGCGCGGCTCCGGCTGCCGGTCTCGAAATTTTCCCATTTTTAAATTCGGATTCCCCGTCTTTATCCGTTTTGGTGCGGGTATCGAAACATTTTTAGCTGACTTAGGCACCTTCGACGAGCACGGCATTTTCGAGCGCTCTTGTTACAAATTTAACGGCGCGAACAAATAATTTAACGGACGAGGTTCGATTAATTACACTCGATGCATCACGTTCATTTTATTTTTTAACTCGCTCGAGGAAATACAAGCTTTCTGCCGCAGAGGCTTTTTAAGCAACGCGCTTACAATAAAATACCCCCGGCAGCAAATGCCGCTGTTCCAAATCCCACATACGCATAAAAGTAAGTATACGATTACTCGTTGAAGCCGGAACGGAAAAAAGGAGAGGCGAGCCGGGCTCTGCTCAACTGCACAATGCCAGAATGTTGCAGCCCGAGCAACGGTTCTCTCTCTCTCTCTCTTTCTTTGTGCGCTCGTAATCATCGCAGCGGAAGAAATCATCGCCGGCCGCGACGATGAATTGTCGATGCCGGTCGTACCGGTAATATACAGGTTACCGGGTATAACGCGCGCCGCCACTTCTCTCTCCTTCTCTCTCTCTCTCTCTCTCTTCCTCCCGCGCAGCGCCCCGGACAATCGTAAATACGACTCGCCGGCAGCTGCACTGTAATAAGACGGGGCAAATTATTAAGTAGCGGAATTAATGCTAAGGTGTTTTCGCCTGTGTATGCATGCGCCGCTAAGATTGCCATGATTAGCCGCGCGATATTTTAGCCAATGCAAAGCTGATTACGCGACACACCATCCTGAATCAACATTTTCACTCTCTCACTCTCCGCGGACTTCGCTATTATTGCCTTACAAAGTGCGCATGTTACGATGGCTAATTACAGCTTCGCCGCTTTTTCAAGCCGTCCTCTGCACGTCAAGTTGAGTGCAATCGTTGGATTTTACCGCTGCGCAAAATTTTGCAAATGCGACGAAGGCGCACTTTCGAGCGGGGTAATGTAGTTCAATTTTTAACGTGGAAATTAATAAATGACAACTAATAAACAAGCAAATGCTAACGCGAAGTACCAGTGAACGTAGATTTAATTTTGATGTATACGATGCGTTCCGTGGAAAGCATATTGAATATCAATTTCGTGCTACTGCATACTAAAATTTTAACTGCAAATAAATTGCTTACATCAGGTATAATATAAATATGCAAGCTAGTGTATCTATATTAAATTTGATGACAAAATTCTACTTTTTCACGAATCGACTCGAAGGAATTTTACAAAGTAACGTTTTTAATTTAGAAAATCCCAATTTTGTCGCAGTGCAATTTTTCCAGCAGCGCACGAGTCAAAACGAGCAGAAAAAAGAGAAGAAAGGCCAAAGCGACTCTCCCCATTTTCGCCGTTCGCGCGCGCGAAAAAGTCCATACTCGCGCGATGGCCGGACGAAAAAAGGAAGTAAGGAGAGCGCGCGAGGGACGCGGCGAGCGTACGGTGCGCAGCGGCGGCGCATAATGCTCGTTACGGCAGCGAGTGGCGTGTCAATGCCCGGCAAAACATCGGGCAGCGCGGCCGCGGGATACGCTGAATGATTCCCGTGAAAAACGCTTCCTGAATTTCGTGTCACAATCTAAATAGCACAAAAGTTGCCGTAATTGCCGGCCCGAGCGAGCCCCGCTCTTTCCACCGGACATTGCTCTTCTCCAGCCCCAACGACGATCCGAACGACTGTACGGATTCGACTGTGGCGGCACCGTCTGACAGCTAGAGAATATCCTGCGTTTGGCAGCTTTCGGTAGGATCTTCAGCTCGAGCTCGTTTTTTTTTTAGACTTTACAGTTTTCATCAAAGTGTGCAATTAATTTAAAAGATTATTTTTGGTAAAGAAAATTGTTTATTCGCTTTTTAGCAGGACCGAATAATTTAATATTTGACACTTTTTAAACGAATATTGCGTTGCGTGGTCGAATGCAGAGAAACTGCCATTCTACCGTAACCCGGTAAAAAACTGATTGATCGTGCCTGCTTAGCCAGGCGGTAGAAAAAAAAATGCAAACCACGACAGAATTTATCACATTTCGAACTTATAAATAAGCCCGACTTGTGCTCGCGTGCAATTCCACTTATGCCAGGGCCATATTCCAGCGCATAAATACAGCCGGGCTCTAAAAAGCTCCGGCATTCCCCGTAGAGGCTCGCGCGGCAATCAATGTCCAGCGCCGATGGCGGTCCCGGGCTCGAAATGTCATCGCGAGAGCGGTGCGCGATAGCGAGCTTAATGGGCGGCGCGCTCGGCCAATAAAAGAATCGCAACAGCCGAAAAAAGGACGCGGCCGCGGCTGAGTGCACTCCCTTCGGGATCGTTCCTGCGCAGGCCCGCGTGCATTAGAAAGCATTCTGCGCGCGCGCGCCGCTTACGGTACAGCGGAGATGAAAATCACGACGGATGACAGAGAGCGAATTAAAGTGACGCGCGGCGGGGCAGGTGATCCTCGGAGCGGCCGCATACTTGACCCGCTCTCTCCTTCTGCGGGTTATTATATGCGCGGGGGTATGTAATTGAGTCTGTGACCCGTCATCCTTTCTTTCCCAGCCGGCGGCGCCTCGAGATGCGCTCGTGCCCACATTAATATGGGATCGGGAATGACGCCGTGCTCGAGAGCGCGGCTAGGAGAGCGCAAAAATCACCGTGTCCCAGGACTCGGCGGGCTCTCTTATCTCTCTCTCTCTGTTGGCGCGTCGTGATTACATTTGTATGGATCAGATCGGCCGGCCGCGAGCCTGAGCTACTTAAGATAGTTGTCGCGTTCTTTATTTTCAAAGTTTAAACTAATTTCGACTGCAGTGCAGCTGGTACCATTCGGCTTCGTTTTCGGCCTTTGCGGTTTTAAAAAGTTTTTCAAGCTAAGCTTATTCTTTTAATTTGAGAGTTATGTTTTTACTTGGACGATTTTTGGTATTTAATCGAAGCAAACTTTTTTAATAAAAAATATTTAGTAGCTGTACAATGTTTTTAAATTACAAAATCCGTACATTTGATATGAAATAATTGCACCTTTCAGTTTTTGTACCTTACGGTTTGTTATTAAATTCAATTAAATCAAAATGGATTATAATACGAGAAGTATAACGTTGTTTTTACTCATCCAGATACTAAAACATAAAATATTACAAAATGTATAGCAGAGAAATGAAAAATAAAAAGATATACAGGATGTATAAAAAAAACTTTTTATTTAAAAAGTTGAGGTTTATAGAGGTTCTTTAATAGGACGCTCAATGAGATCAAGTTCAATGCGATTTGAAGTGCAGTCGTATCCCCGCCGTATTAATATGGGTAAGGAGCCTTCTCCCCGCCAGCGGAAAAGACAAACTGTAGTCGTAAAGACGAGATTTCATTTTACCGGTCAATGAAATCTAAGCCGCACGCGGCGCTGCCTCCTATTTATTTATGGAGGTACGTACGCTCATTATACCTACTTTTATTTTATCCCCGTCGTTTCTTCGCATGCAAACTGTGCAGCTCCGCGAGTCTGAATTTATTTTACGTCCCGCAGATTTATAAGTCGACTCTCGCCGAGGCTTATTTAATTGATTAATAAGCTAAGCGAGCGAGAACTTGATATTTTCCCGAATGAACATTTCTCGGGGCTGCTTGCTTCTCTGACTATTTTCTCGCTGGTTTAAATAAGAGCGGAAAATATTTCTCAGCAATCGAAAAGTTTCGAGGCAATAATGGGACGAGTTTCGCCTGGAAGCATAAGTTCTGTTATGTTATTGCTTTTCGGTATTAAATGTTATACTTAAAGTCATACTACTGGATGTAATGATGCTTTCTTGTTTTTTCACGAGACGTTCTTCTGTTAAAATACATTGGTTTACTTTATTGTATCATTAACAAAGTCATATCTGTCTAGCTGAAAATTTACATTGCAACTATAAACTTTATTCTAACAGAACGCAGCATTATTAACTTTTAGAGTGATTAAAAGCCATTTTCAGTGAATATCAAATTATTAGATTCGTAAAGATTACAATCAGATACACTATAATCGTGATACCGGTAAATTTATTAAATACAAGTCCCGATTTGTCGTATTTTTATTGCAATAAAATGTGTTCCGTCGCGGTCTTCCTCGTAATGAGGGAGACAGTTCCTAGCGCTATACACGATAAATTGTCCTGAGCGCCTTTGTTCGGCGCCATTTATATTTGTAGCGCTTTTTAGCGCGATTTGGATAATTATTGGAGGTTTTTTATGCCTTGAGGCTTTTTCCTCCCGAGCAATAAAGGCACATGCCAACATTGCTCAAACCGTTGTGTTTTATTATCCAGAACCCTTCCCCGCGCGATCGCGAGTGAATAAATCGTTTTTTAGTTTACGTTTTGTAAGTGCATAGATTTCACTTAATTAAATCGCGAAAACAAAAAAATCCAGCGGGACGACCCGCAAAATGCCATTCGAAGCGAGAGGGTTCCAAAAATAAATACTCTTGTCAAGCAAGGATAAAGTACGGTGGACTTTTTCAGCGCCGGACAACAGTAAATTTATCAAATCATCTGCAATCCTGACATTTGTCACGCGCTATCTTTTATTTTCATTTTCAGCGTCCGCCGATCCGTCGCCAATGATATTTTATTTGTCAAGTAGATACTTCCTCGTCACGTCGCGCAATATTTCATAATCACGAGCGCAGTGAAAAATTGCGCTCGCTGACGTTTCGTCGCGCCTATTCTTCCTCTCGACTTGGTACGGGCTGTGTGTGAGATACTATTCTCGTGCTGCCAGAGTCTTTGAATGCGCGAGCTTGCCATGATTTTTGTCGATCGCTCGTTTATCCAGGGCTCTATTGAGGTATCGATTTCTGCTCGATGCGTTACCTTGACAAAGAGCGATGGTTCTTGCTCTTAATAATACGTTCAAAGTAAAGAATGCATTTGTATTCATAAGCCTGCAGCAGGTCGAAGAATTCAATTATATATTAAATCAATTTTGAAAAATTCCATTTTCCATCCAATCCCGTTCGATTTTACACGTGAAAAACTTGCAAAATATAAAATTCACTACATTGATTAAAGTTATCATCTAAAAGCCGGGCTCGAAGAAAGGCTTCAGCGGCCGCGCAGAAGTCAGTGTGAAAAGGGCAGCAGGAAGTTATAGTCGGTGATAAGTTAGACTCGGTGCATGCACGCACTTACGGGCGAATGCATATTATGCATAAAACATCTGGATAGAGGAGAGAAAAGGCCGGGGACGGGACGACGCGGAGGACGCAAACCGCATCGCAATATAACCAAAGACAGGTCGCCTATGAACCACCGCAATTCTATCTTTTGCGCGTATATCCCGTTTGTTGCGTGTGTAACGTATAAATCGACGGCATAGGATTAAGCCTTTCATAGGCCTTTGTGAGCCTTTACTTGAAAAGTATGCATCCCTCTCTCTCTCTCTCCCCCTCTCTCTCCTCCTCTATCTTCCTTGCCTTCTGCCGCATTGTGAGAGCCGCCTTTTTCCTCCTTCCTCCCTCTTCTTCTTTTTGTTCTTTTGAATTTTCTCGCTGTCAAACGACCGAAATACATTATGCCGGTATTTTTAGAAACGTGTAATTTCCTGATAAAATTGCAGATATCGCATTTTTCCTTTTCAGCAAACTGCAGGTGCTTTTCCTTTTTACCTGCATCCTTTGATCGGATCGATTTATCGTAAAACTCTTTTTACCTCAATCAATTCGACAGATTGTTCGATAATTACAGTATTTTTACCGATACAATAGATGTTATTATTTAATAATTAGTTTTTATTAAATATTCACTTTGCTGATGAATTTTCGTACTGTATAATTATACTTTGTAAAGTGCATTTACAACGCGATAAAGCATTAGCTTTCATTTTTCCTATACCAAGTAAAAGTTGCACACTTTAAAACAATCGCAATTACGATCAACTTTTTATCTTGAATCGCACGTTTCACGTTGGCGGACATTGATCAAAGTAAAATTGCATTAAATTAAAAAGTTGTTATTTTTGTTAGCAACTTTAATTAGTCTAAAACACTTCAGCTTTTGGACAAAAGCCTATTCTTTTGCACAATAAGCAGTTTTGTAAAACAATTCGATATACGTACCTTATTAATTATTTAAACGTCAACAAAATATTTACGACCTGATTCCAGCGAAGCATTTCTGCCGAAAGCCCCGAAGATTCAGAAGCAAAGTGTCTAAGCCGACTCGAAGGCATCATTCGCTTGGATTTTTCGCGCTCGTATCCGCGCAAGCGGCAGTTTATTTTTCCTTCCATAAACGAACGTCAAAGAACCAGTTTCTCCGTACGCGCTATAAGTATCTGGAAATAATCGTCCTCCTCTCGTGCCGGATAAAAAAAGCAGCTCTCGCGCGAGAGCATCTCAACGTCAGCAGCAGCAGCAGCGGCGGCGGCGATTCGCTCTCGTATCTCGCGTCATTTATATAAATTGACACTGTAAACATCGCCGCGCGCCGCGCCGAGGACCGTTGAGTCAGTCCGGCCTGGCGCGCGGCTAAGTCGATCCGGCGATTTCGCTCGGCGGCGACTGACGCGCGCAGATCCTGAATAAGAGTTTATTGGGCAATAAGTCCGATACGCAGGAAATAAAGCCCCGAGCCCGCGCGCCTTATGCCCCGCGCGCTACATTTGTAATGCGCGCCGTGCGCGCACACCTACGCGGAGCGGGCGCACAGGCGGACGTGGCCCGTAAGCGTGTCAATGTGGCTGCGCGAATGGAAATGAGCGAACGGACGCAGGGGTACAGTTCCGGGATTCCGTGTCAAATGCTCAGCTTGAGATACGTCCCGCGATGTGGACTTTGTGCGCCAAAGTGCGTCGCAAGAGGCGGCCTGCAAATTTGCGCGTAATCATTTTCAGGATGTCTCCTCAATGACGGAGAAATTGAATATCTTTCCGACTTGTTTACTAATAAGCTGGCTCGCCTAAGACTTATCTTTAATATATGCTAAGTAAGTGCACTTACGTATGCCTGCGTATATGCAACCTGGGTTCGTACACATTTCAAAATATGGATATTTAATATCTGTGGAAAAGTCTGCAGTCGAGTTTTACTTAAAAGCTTAAAAGAAAAATCTCGATAGACGATTGAGCTGCATTAAAACAACATTGTATGATTTTCATTAATGTCAGACAACTAAGTGTCTGGTAACTGATTTGTAACAATTAGCGCTCGCAACGTTATTCCCTACATCAAAGCATACTCCACATGACTTACAGATAAATTTAATTATGATCATTTAGGTACGCGATGACTTGCAGCGCAACTCTGTGTTGCAATGAAAAATGTCTATCGTGCCAATTACAAGAGGAAAGAGAAAACGGTATTAAAATTTAAAAATGAAAAAGCGCCGCGCGAAGATAAGAGATAAAATAATTGAATCGCTCGCCGCTTGACATAATGTAAGCAAGCGAGCGAGCGATCATAAGTGCAGGCACATAACACGCACAAGCAGCCATTCTCATAAGCGCATAGACGCGCATAAATTTAAAAACGCGCTTCGGAGCTCCACATAGAGACGCAGCGCTCCCACATCGCCGGCAACGTGGGAATGGCAGCATATAGCAGCTTTGGATTTAATTGCGAGCGAGCCATCCCTTTGAACGAAGGAATCTGATAAGCGGCGAGCAGCGGCGGCAGGACGCTCGCACATAATAAGAACGCCTCGCGCTCCTCTGAATGCGAAGGAAGCCCAGTGTGCGTTATGTACGCGCCGAGGGGAAAAGAGTCCGCGGAGCAGAAGAAAAGAGAGAAAGGGTACACGTATATACGTATACACGCCGCGGCGGCGGGGCAGGAAACGTGAAAAATGAATTTCTTCGGCGCGCAATATTCCGCGAGCGAGCCAGGCAGCTGCAAACTTGGATACGAAACACGTCAGCCGGCAACTTCGTCGACTTTAATATCTCAAGTTTTCTCATACGCGGCGGAGCCGGGGCCCAAGCGGCGCACGTACCGAGTCCCGTCCGACGCCCCTCCTCCATATATAATAACGCTTTCGAGCGACGTTTCTTTAATGAAAAATGAAAAATTCTTTTATCGCGAGAGACTTTCCCCCGTCGGCTTATCAGGCAACTTTGCCCGCCCGTCCGTCCGTCCGTCCGTCCGTTCGCGCCTTTCTACGAATCTGGGCGAGCGGCGCGGAAAAACGATTAAAGAGAGCCGCGCGCGCCGCCGAGGGAAAAGTGAAAAGCGGCGAAAAGCGCCGGAGGAATGCTCCTCGAGTTTAATATCTCGAGGTCTGCTCTTTTTACGGACGACTTTCGGCGCTCCGGAAACGTGATTGAAGCTCGTTTCGCTGATACATCCTGCCCCTAATCTAGCCGAGTGCTGCTTCGTGTACCGCTGCAATCAAGTTTTTCGCCGCAAGTCTGTATAGCCGTTCTGCCGCAATTTCTAATAGAGGAAAATTCGAGTTTTAAGAAGATTACGCCCGATGTCAATTGCAGATTTGATTGAAGTGCACGTGGAGCAGATTTCCGAGAACTCGATGAGTCACCGCGGCGCAATGATGAATCAGGAAGCACAATTATGGAGGAAATTATTCATCCTTAGTATTTCTATATCTCGAGGCAAATTATCCAATTTCAATTCCGAGCCGCGCGCGACAATGCGCGAATAACATTGACTCGGCGAGGAAGCAATTCGACCGAGAAAAGCTCTGTTTGGGGAAAATAATGGGTTCCTAAAGGGAAAGGTTAGTTGACACGGCGAACGATAGAAGGAAGCCATTCGAACGGGCACGAATTTGTCGGCGATCGCAATAAAAGCCAAGCGAGAGGAAGTTGGCTCGACTAACTTGGGCGCGCTCGCCGTGGAAGTCGGCCGTCAAAGTCTCCAGAACGCAGCGAGCGCTTGCGCTTGTAAGGAGATAATTGCGCGTCGTCGCGATCCTGCTTTCGATGGGCCGATCGCGTGCTAATAACGAGTGCTATTTCGTCCTCTCTTTCTCTCTCTCTCTCTCTCTCTCTCTCTCCCTCGAGTGCAGCAGTCCTCGAACGATCCCGATGTGATATCGTAAACGTAAATGGAACGACGCCGAGGACACGACCGAGGCAAAGAGTCCACCAAGATCAAGACAACGACATCGTAACTCTTCCGCGGCTTCTCGTTAGTCGATGGCGTGTCATGCCCGGGGCGTTTTTCGCATTTAAATACTGTTAATGACCCCAAAGCCGGTACACTAAGGCCGACACCGGCAAAAAAGCCCTCGCGAGCAGAACGAAAACACCACCGAGTCGGCCAGAAGTTGGAGCTTCTTTTTCTTCCTCCCGAGCACTTGGCTGCTGCCGCCGCCGTGCTTTTTTGCCTTTCTTCTTTTGGCTAAGGAGAGGACGAGGAGCTCTGCTGCCCCGACAGATTGATGAGCACTGACTGTACCTCATATCTCATTTCTCGCTGGCATGCGCGTTTATACGCTTTCCTAATTCGCATGAAGCTAAAAACTCCGCTTTCGACTGTAACGAATTCATCAAAAGAGCGGCCCTTTTTTATGCTCTGTTTGGACTGCTAAATTGCCACTACTAAAGCAGGATTGAGCGATTTTCGTAATTTCTGCTTTCATTCTTGAGAAATATATTAGAACGGACAGAATTTCAAGATAACGCCTTCGATTTATTAAGCCTATTAATATTATTTATATCATTTTCCACCGCGTAATAATGCAATTTCATTAACGAATCTGATTTGCGAGGAAAAAAATGCAGCAGTCTACATTAGTATTGTTTGCAAATGAGCGATAGCAATACGTCAAATTGGAATGTCGATACCAGATGGCTTTATGTGCCAAGTCGCGGACGCTGAAGAATGTAGCTCGAATAACGCACAAAAGTGTACCTCTTTTATTTATATTTTAGTCAAGTAAGTGGACTGCATCTGCATACGTCTCGGTGCGTGATCCGCTGGTTGATGAATGCACGTAGATACTGTATGTAGTTTTTAAAGCGTATGCAGATGGAGAATAGTTTGTAAAACTATGCAAACGTAAGATGCATAATAAGATAATAATGTTCAACTGCCGAATGATCCAAGTTTGCAGCAAATTATATTTGCATCCACCTTGCTTTGGTGCAAGACAGTGCATTTTCTTTCTTTTGTTAACTCGCACTACTTACCGACAAAAATATCGTCAAACAGTTACGATTATTACGATTGATTACATTTAAAATGCTTTTGGCTTGCCGCGAAATCGGTTATCTATTCTAACGATTACGTCATAACATGAATAACATTAAATTTCTGCATAAAATGCGGTTTTCAGCAGAAAGTCGTTGACTAATTTCCACCGCGAGCGTTCAGTCCCTCCTTTTTACGCTTCCAAACCTCGCAGGCTAGATTTCTACCTGAAATCCTTTCCCCGTATAAAAGAAATTTAAGGCGCGCGTTAAAGCAAAAAACACAGCATTTCCCTCGCGAGGGAAAAGACCGCGCCGCGCATTACTCCCGATAAACGCGCCGACCGTAAAGCTCGGCCACTTTAACTGCACGCACGTCGGGCGAGAGGAGGCAGAGAGCGGCGGCGGCCTTAAAAAAGCGCGTCCGCGCGCGAGGATCCTTTCGAAGACTGCAGCGAGCGCCATTGAAGCCGACGAGCGTCGCTTACGGTATCCCGCTAATCGCGCCGCGCGTTTACGTGCGTGCGTATACGCGCGCGTCGTTCGCGCGGAAAGAGAGCCGGTAGTCGGGGGTTTCGCGCGAGAGGCGGACAGGCGGCCCAGGCAACGATTGTTCTTTGCAGGACAGCTTAGATCGTCGCGATGTCACGGAGCGCGCAGCCTGGGTGCATTACCGGCGGCATCGTGCGCCCGCCTCTCGTGTGTTTTTCCGTGTAATGCGCCGTGAAACGGGCAATCATGCCGCATTACCGTTTCCCATTAGCGAGCGAGAGAGATAGCAAGGGAGAACGAGTCCCGGTGGCCTGTATTACGCCAGGCACCGCAGGCCAAATACAAAGGCCGCTCCTTAAGCGGATTTGCAGAAGCTGCTGCAAGCCTTATCGAGGAGCTTGCGCTCATGGCTTTTCTTCGCGGACGAGATTATTAGCGATATTGGAGGCTTTAATTGCTTTTCGCTTCGAGAGCTCTTGAGGGTCGCGCGCGGAAACCGGGCAAGGCTGAGTAAGAGCAAGCTAATTTTTTGAGAGAAATAACCGATAGCGCGCAAAAAGTTACGAATTTATCTGCAGCGCGCGTTGATTAAGCGGCGACATAAGTTAAACGCGCTGTTAAATTAAATAAAAACTCGTATACAGCTGAAATTATCTCCGTAATTAAAAAGATAAATTCCAAGTTTTGCGCACAATGATAAAGTATCACTTTCCTTTCGAATTCGAAAATGATAAGCGTTTATCAGAAATAATTTAATGACAAATTAAAAGTTTCGCTCTAGCGAAGTTTGAAAGAAGGAGAGAAACGCACATTAGTAGAGCCATCAGAGTGAAGCAATCGTAGTTTGACAAGGTAGTTTTATTGTGCTCGACAAAACAACATCGAAGTTTACTTTTGAAAAGCGATTGCATTAGGATCGCATTGCGCAACAAAAAGATTACAGCATGACAGCACTGTAACAACGCCGCGCGTATATTAAATTTTGCAAAGTTTACTATTAGCACTTCAGCTTCAATCCACGTTCGCCATTAATATAATAAAGCAAACATCGATTGCGCAAAATTTTGCAGCTACCTTCGAGCCGCTATTAGTGTAAGAAAACTTTTTTCCGAGAAGCCCATTAAACAATTTCATGCTCAATCGAGAAACTTATACTTTTACCAAAGCAATTCAGATCAAAACAATCCCCAGTTTCACCGCAGGACTAAGCCACCACGGCCCGGAGCTGTCAAAGAATCGTTGCGCGGAGCGGCGGCGCGAAAAAAAAATTAATTACGCAAAAAGTCTGAAAAACGATTGCGCCACCGTATTTTCTCTGCTTTCGCCGTTATTTTTTTGCATCTCTGTTAGCTCGGCCTCGTCTCGAATCCCGTAAATTACGGCGCGTATTCCGGCGCGCAATGGACCGTTTTACGGGAGCTTCATTCTAGCTACTTCCTGAAGGTAGCGGAGAAAGTACGCGAGCGAAAGAAGGAGAGAGAGAGAGAGAGAGCTGAGGAGCGCCTTCCTTTTCATAAATATCTCTCTCCCTGGTCCTCGTCCTTTTATCCAAACAAATAAGGATCTTTTTATGGCGCCTTGTAAGAACGAGCTGCCTCTCTTTTTTTACCTCATTCGAGCTTGCTTCGAAAAATGACGATGCGTTTTTCAGTCCCCTCCTTATAGTCGGTTTCTCTCGCGTCCTTTATCAATCCCCTTCCTAGACAAAAGTACAATTTAAACCCCGCGGCGTTCCTCGCTTAAACGTTATTTTCCTGTCCTCGCTCTTAAAATATGGAGGGATCCGGGAGAAAAATATTGTCGTACCCTCTTTATGAGTGTTGCGAATGAATGTATTATAAGTATTCGTTTCGCGCATTGCAATATACAGTGAATTTTCTTTGTATGGGATTGACAGATATACTCCAACATTTGATTATTAGCCGAAATTATCTGCTAACATTTCACTCGAAACACAAGCACTACTTGTAAACTCATGAACGTGGAAACTCAACAACAATACTGCCAGCTGCGTTCAAGTTTCAATTTAATCCGAAACCCGGAAATTCATCATCACGAGACGTGCAGACAAATCAATGTTACCGTTTCGATTAGAATGAAATAATAATAACGTTAATACATAAATGGCTATTTTTAAATCTTTTAAAGTTACCAGATATTTTTTTAAAAAATTTCGACCACTGTGCAGCGAACACTACCACAGCTCGAGCAGCTGCTTCGTCAAGTGATGAAAAGAGTTTCTTTTCAAGATTTAAAGACGCATGCCAAGAACCGATAGCCTAATTCCTGGCTTTAGAAAAGCCGTCAATGCACGAAGTAAAAAAAAAGCAAAAAAAAAACTATCTTAGCCGCAAATAGCGCAATAACTCAGGTGGTTTCGGCTCTTGTCCGCGTTCCCCCCTTTCCAGCGAAATATTCCAGGAGCTTCCGGTTTAGCGGGCAGCAAATCCTCGGCCGGCCTCGGTCCTTGAGTCAGAACGTCGCTAAAAATAAAAGAAGAGGAGGACTCGCGGGAGAAATACTAGCGGAAGGGAGAAACGGCAGAAGCCCGGCTCTCATACAGGTATACAGCCGGAGACTTGGCTCGTTCGTGAGAATGTTGCATAACCGCGGGCTGCTTGTTCTCCTCCGCTCGGTTTACATAAATAAGCGCGCCGATGGTTAATGAGTCAGGCTTTGCGCGCGACCTCGCCCATTTTTCTTTCCCTGGCTTTTAGTCCGCGTCCCCCCTCCCGTCGAGTCCACCTTCCGGATCTCGGATGGACTCGCGTGTATTCTAAATTCACGAGACGGCGATGCCTTTATTAATTCACTCGTGACCTTGGCAAAGTCCGAATTCTAGCCGGAACATTTTCAGTTTATTGTAAGCTGTCGCTCGTGTTTTTTCCCCACCTATCATTGGGAATCTAGACTCTCGATGCGTAAGTCGTTCTCCGAAACGAGGAAACAAATTTTATTGACAGCTCGCGGAGATAAAGAACTTGTTTCTCGAAATTTTTTTCTAATATTTTAGAGTCTTAATTAAAACGAAAATCAGTTAATTGTTTGCACAAGACGTTTGTGTCTTGGGGGAACGTTTAAACTGAAATACTCGCGAATAAAACTCCCGCTAAATTGAAGTCTTGAATTTCGTAAAACGATTTTGGGCTTCATTTAATAGTAATACAGTCAATTTTACTCTGCATTTTTAATTTTATAGTTTTAGCGTTACGTCTCCCATCGAACGAGGAAATTAACATTTTCACGAGGTTATAAAAATTTCTTATCTTTCTTATATATCCCTCAGATTATACTGCATTTTTAGGTGCGAACCGACTATAACCATTACCATCGAATTTTTTTTGGATCTATACTGTTCGATTTTACGGCGGCTATTAAAGCAAGCTTCATCATTGGGCTTCGTTACGCAGAGAACTGCCGAGTGCATTTCTACAATGTTTAAATTTCAACAACGAAACTACAGCCAGAGTCTTCGATGCGTGCGGGAGCCGTTCGCGGAGCGCCTGGGCACTTCCCGAAACAGGTGGCGATGATCATTCAATCAAAAGACGCAAGCTGCGTCTTTAACACGCCGAAATGAATATACCGGGCAAAAGAACTATCGAGCTGCGTGCAGCACTTGACACCGCAGCTCGTATTAACTCCATTAGCAAGTCAGACTCGACACAGCTCTCCTTCGTCCTCGGTATTGCTCTGATGTATTTTTGACGAGCGCAGGGCGGAACGTCCTAGTTTTATTTCTTTTTTCTCTCTCTCTCTCTCTTCCTTTCGGGCGAGTCATCGCCGCGCGCGTGCACTGGATGTCGCGCGCGCGAAACGAGGGTGTGGCTGTCGGCGAGCGCGCGCGTCGCGGCTGCGGTCTGCGTGCGTCTCGTTTTTTCTCGGCTCGCAGTACACAGCTTCGACTCCTCGACGCCCGCCCCGCTCGGCCCTTTATATCCCGTCCATTTGGCAAATTGATTTCATTACGCACAGGTGCAGCGAGTCCCGCCGCCGCCGCCTCGCGTGTCGCTTCAAGCTCTCGCGTGAATTTAAGATTTAAGTGCCCGACGTCCCTCCGCGAGCTTAACGGATCAATCGAACTCGTCGTGGTCGGCCTTCTGCGTTTTGTCGACTTTTGCTGCCTCGTTCTTTTCTAAATGCTTCTTCGGAGGGAAATGCTCCAATCAATTGCTTGCGGCTTTCGTTTTCTTGGAACGAAGAGGAAATCGTTCCGATTAAACATTTCCTGTCAAAGCGGCACTTTGTTCTTGCACTTATTTTGATATTATATACTAAAGTGAATAGTTTTGTTACTTTCGATTCATCTGTAAATAAAAGTAAAGTGAAACGTATAAGTAATAGAATAGAAAACTAAAAAGCACGCAGAATTCGATTATCGCCGCAGTGGATGTTAATCTTATTTTACCATCCATAATAACGACGATGTTCTTGAACAAACAAAGAAAGAAGCTAAAACAAATTCCGTTCTCTTTAATAAAAGACATAAACATCTCTTTTTCAAGATAAAGAATATTTTTTTAAGAAAACGAGGAGAATAATTTCTGACAAAATACATGTTTTATTGTCCTACAGAAGAGAAAGTTATATCAGTAAGAAAAGCCTCGAATGCATAATGTAAAATGTTCGGTTTAGTCTCCGCCAAGTTGGATGAGTTTCGCGCGAGGTGACCGGGCAGATATAACGCAGCAAGGCAGCGTTGGCCGGTCGATGCCGGCGTCGCCTGTACAGCCACACACCAGCTTTCTTTTCCACCTGCAAAGAGCTCTCGGCTCTCTCGGCTCGGGCAGACGCGGTAAATTTCTTTACCTTAAACGTGTATTCGCGATTCCCTCGTCCCTCTCTCTCTCTCTCTCTCTCTCTCTCTTTTCTCTCGTTTCTGTCCCCGCGCGCGCTTTCGAAGAAGCCGCGGCAGCCTTTCGCTGGAAGCGAATAGAATTCTTATTCGCCACGCTCAGTTAGCGGCCGTCCAAGTACGGGACGTAAGAAACCAGTTACTTCGGCAGCGAGAGCCGATAGCGCAACCGAGCCAGCCAAAAGAACGGCGAGGCCGGAGGAAGAGCCGAGAGCCGGCGCACGCGTACGAAACAGTAAAAAGTAGTCGCGCGCGTTGCGAGAGACTCGCCGTGCCTGTCTCCGGACGCGAGAGACGCTCTCCCGAAACCAATTCAATCGGCCTGCCTCCGAACGACTGTTTGCCAACGACCACGTTGGCAAAAGCGGGCATAAATCATCCGGCAGCTTTCTGCCTCTTGCGCGCCGCTTCATTCTTATTTCAGTTTCGCACTAGGCGCGTTGCCTAACTTTATTATACAGTCCTCCTTGCCGTCTCAATTTTCACGGGGGAGCTTCTCGTTTAATAAATTAGAAGCTTTCAGCTGGCGAACGGCGGAAAAGTGGACGCGCTTATTGATTGCACACTCCGGCCGGCCGCGTCTGGCTAAAAACGAAATCCTCGCCGGTCGGTCTTTAAAGGCAGTATTTTCCGCAATTTTTCTTCCATTTCGGGATCGCGGCCGACATGCAGAGATATTTATAGAAGTCGGTCTACGCGCATCTTTGCAAATAAGTATATTTATCCTAAGGCAGGCGCGCTCACGCACTCGCGCGCGGGGTTGTAAACCAGTTCGGGACGGAGCCATGCGAAAGTCCTTGCGACGCAGGCTAATTAGCATCGGTGATTTACGTATTTATTCTTAACCTTTTCGATTTTACGAGCGCCATTAGATTCAGCTTGCGCGCAGCTCGTTTTACGACGACGCGGCACCTTTTGCGCGCGCTCTGTGGCCCCCCTCTCTATTTCTCCTTCCTATCTGTCCCTCTCCCTGTCTCTCTCTCTCTCTCTCTCTTACTCTCGCGTGTGTGCAAGCCTCGATAGAAGCGCGGCGGCAACTTTCGAAATCCGACAAAAAAAGTCCGAAAGAATTGTCAACCCATAAAACGACCCTAATAAAGCGCGAAAATGTACCCTTGTAATGCCGAGCAGCGGCCTTTCTGGCCAATAGCCTCTTGTCAGCGCTTTTTGGCGATAAAAGCTGTTCGCGATTTAATAACGCGAAATTCATTTACCGGCAGCAGCGCCGTGCGCAATACTGCCATTATATCCGTCAGCGGAATATACGGCGCCGTTTTTTTTTTTTTTTTTGCTCCTCTCGTGGACGGATGCGCGATAAAAGGATTCGGACTCTTTCAGTGGAGGTTCGGCCAATGTCAAAGGGGTCAGTCACCTGTGTAAAACAGTATCATCATCATGACGGAAGAATTAACTCAAATTTTAAACGGCAACGAAGGCTGCTTTTTTTTCCTCTTATCGAAAAGCTGATTTAATATTGTATCGTATGACCTGAAAATGCATAAATTCTTTTCGTCATATAGTATTGCTCGTCGATTCAAATTTTATTGCTTCATTTTTCTTTATTAAACTTATAAAATTATTGAAATTAGTAATAAAATTGAAACTGTTAATTATAATTACTGAAAATAAAATTGCTTTATTAATTTATAATTGCCGTCTTTGCAATTGTAAATTAAGTGTAATTATTGATTTTCATTCATGAAATAAATTATCAATTCGAATAATCAATAGCATGAAACTGCGATAAACGCATAAGCAATATAGTATTGTATTGCTGAACTCTAAAGATTTTAATGCTTTATTGAAAATTCTTTGGTTAAAATATTACATAAAAAATACTACACACAATCGTGAATACATAATTTTTTACGTAACATACTTACACCTCGAGAATGTCTTATTGAAATACGTCATTCGCTTCTCTCGAGGAGACTGGATGCCGTCGAGGAAGCTTAAACTTTGCCTGCAAAAGTGAATTTTATCACAGAACCAGCATGCATTTATCACACTAATGAGCCGAAGATTTTTCCACCATTACATCCTACAAGCCGACTGGCCGGCTCGCTCGGCAAATCGGTAACGATCTGTCAATCCGGCCGCTCTCGCTCTCGGGGATTCCGTCGCTCGGGCGAGCATTAATATTACCACCGCGGAAGGCAGTAACGACAGCTCGTGCGGCTATCATTACAACCCTCGTTGACCGCGAGAAATGAAAGATGAGAAAGCGGATAAAGCGCGCCTCGCGTCCCTGGGAGAGCGGGAGCGTAATGATAGCGCGGAGAGCCAGGTGTGGTAATTATCGCCGATCGGAGGAATTCCAAAATCTCTCGGCGCTTCCGCCAAAGCGAGAGCAGACATCGTGTGCTGCGCGCGCAATTGCGCTATCGCCGCGCGCCGCGATGATAAATAGACTTCCGACAAGGAGAGACTGATTTCGGACTAGTCTCCGCTCCGACGTTTCTCTCACTTTTGATGATTTCACTTCGGGAATGAAATGTTGTGTGATTCGGCGAATGTTTACTTTAGAAACTGTGTGAAGCTTCGATGGTTTCTATTACCCGTAAATTATCTTTTATCGTTGAAAATAGTTTTTTCGAGTGTTTAAATAATTTCTATCGATATAACTCAGTATTTCTAGGGGAAAAGCTGGGTAGAGATTTAGCAGGCCTATTAATTATTTGAGAAACAAATTTAGCATGGAATTCATGTATAAATTTCTAATTTCATTTACATTAGAATTCATTACGCGATGGAGAAGTTTAGATAATTTTATGTAAAAATTAATAAATATGCAGTCCCACTTATAGTGTTATTTAATTAACACATCGATAAGAAATACTCTCCTCGTGTATTCATGAATAAAAAGTAGTAACTTTTATAAAACGTTTTATCCATTAATAAATTACCATTACAATGTTTTACTTTTGCTTAGCTTTTACTGTTTATTAATTACCTCTATAACATAATTAAATGACAAAGTTGAAGGTCATCTTGAAACAACTACAATTTTCAAAAAGAAAAGATCAACTTGTTGATGAATTTATTTGCAATGTTATTCTAGATTAACTTGTTCAGAGCCGTACTTCACAAGCGAGGGTCTCTACTGCACTCCGGAGGAACTCGAGAATACACGCAGTGTGACGCTGCACGTAATTACTATCGGCAAATTTCTTATGGACCCGAGCGGGGTAAGCAATTCAATTATGGACTACCCCATTAATAAATCAAAACGCCATCTAATTTTCACGTACCCCGAGCATTCCGCCTTGCATCAATTGACAATGCTTCTCTGCATCAATAATTATCCGCAGAGACAAAAGTGGCGGGCCAAACTACGTCAGCGTCGCCGCCGCGACGCTGATTGATGCATGCAACATGCAAATCCGGCTTTGCAAGTCAAAATTACCTTGAACTTCGATAAAAGAGTGCGGGAATAATTTCGAGCTTAAACATTTAGTAAGCTCTGATTAATTAAAGCGCCGCGCGAAGCTTCGCTCGTTCCGGCGAGATTTCTATTTTCACCATTTGAATTATTAATACGGCGCGCGCCGAAGCGCTCGGCAGAGATTTCTCTCTATTAACACAATATCTTTCCCGAAGCGGTGTGCCTTCCTCGCCGCAAGAGCCCAGATTCAAAACGCAGCTTGACCAAAGGCTCTTAAGGTAACGGTGCTTTACGACCGCAGCATCGCCTCTTACGCTCGCAGCGAGCTAAGGGCGTGCGCGCTTGGATAAATAAGAGAATGGCTAATTGCAAGATACACGGGCGCACTCTCGCCGCAATGAGAGTGCGCGCGGTACGCATGCGTGAATAAATGCACGCGCGCACACTCGCATTTAATAATGAGCGTGTGCCCAACGATAGAAATAGCCGGGGAGTGTAATTACATAATTAAACAAATATAATTCTGGCTCTGGTGGAAGACCGAAATGATTAGTTGCTAAGATCGGTAAGTAGTTTGTTTAGTTAATTAGCGATAACTTTTCGACAGCCAGCTGTAAATCTCTCTCTCTATTCGCTAATTTATGCCTGTATCCGCGCGTAAATTGCGCTTAACGTCTTTCTTACGCAATATTTTCTTTTTTTAAATCAGGCATTTTTCGGATTATTAGCGCGACTTATATTTAGCGACGATTGCCTGGGTTGAATCTTTTTTTAAGGGAGCTAAAAATGACGACATCTCTGGGTCGCATTAAAAGTTTATTACATAAATCAAGCAGTATTATTTCCGGTGTTGTCTGCAAAAAGATTGAGGTTGCATTGGAAATGGTGGCCAGAAAAGTTTTCGTATTGAGCGCATTAAGTAGAAAAAGGTAAATAACGAAATTTATGCAAATAAGAGCAGCTAGATTACTTTTTAAAAATCAAATGAACTTACGACTCGATTTATTTATTGCTAATTTTGTGTTTTAACGATATTAGAATTTTATAACATTTTAAAATAATTCAAACAAATAATTAAGAACTTATTTTTTTCTATTTTAATCTAGAACTGTTGAAATGTATGTGCCTCTATCGCTTTCGATAGGACGGTTATAAAATTTTGCAAATATGAGGGATTTTTTAGACTAACCAGCGGTACTCTTGATAATGCTAACGTCGAGCCCTCTTTTCAAGGCTGCAGAAGTAGACGCGTGGCGAGTACTGTGACCCGAGTATTCTTCTCCTACACTGCAGATTCGGAGAAACGCTCGTATCCAACGACTGATTGTCTGAGCTGATGCCGCCTTGTGCAGTTTTTTAGTACATAAAATCAAATTTTTTGTGCTTTTGCGAATAATTTTCGTTTTTTCTATATACTGCGATATTGGACTGTGATATTGGTTGGATCTCCGGTCGGTAATTCAGGGATCTGCTCATCTGTGAGAGCTACGCTCGATTTTTCGGCGTTTTTCAAGTTAGCAGTATTTGTCAGAGGACTACCTATAATTAATAATAACATGATTTTTAATCAATAGATCGGTTATAAAGTCTCACGTTGTCAATGATTATCTCGTCTTGTGTACGAGCTTGGTCGATATAACTGCTCAAAATTCAATTTGCAAGCTGTAATTTTACTGACGTTTAGGAAGAGTCGTCTCGGAAGCATGGCTGCCATGACGATCTTTGTATTCCTCAGAAGAACTGCTTTGAGTTTCGGATCTCTTTCTTTTTCTAAGCTGCTTTTCCAATCATTTCAAGCACTTCATAAGTTTCTCAAATTGATTTTCTTGATCTTCGTGTCTTCTTTTGCTGCGTTTTTCCATTTTTATTTAAAAATGAAATTACACGATGTGACTACTCTGGCACACATAACGACAATAAAGAAGAATCGCGAGGAAGCGCCACACGCGTTCACTCACGGAGTCATTTTTCTCCCTCTAAATGTGTGATGACTCGGATAGTACCTGACGCTAGTACATATAATCATGAAAACGAACCTTGCATATAATATCCAATTAAGGTTTCCAAGAAAGTTCACATTTTGAAAATCAAGTTTTCAAATTGAAAAATAAGGCATTGCCGATTTTCAAAGTTTTAAAAAAACGTTAATTTAATCAGAATCCAGAATATGTTGCGTATTAATAACCGTAGATAAACGTAAATATTTAAATATGCAGGCGATCCGCGTAGAGGGAAATAAAAGGCATCGGTGCTGCGCTGAAAATAAAGCAAAGAAGCATGCGTTAAAATGAGAGGTCGTATCGTGGCTGCTGCTCTTCTCTCTCTCTCTCTCTGTCTCTCTCTCTCTCTCTCTCTCTCTCTCTCTCTCATTCTCTCGGATCGCTAATTAAATGAAACGGCTAATTAGATAA
>JAWWEM010000044.1:3346621-3372229 GCA_035582935.1 Ormyrus thymus | reverse complement strand
GAGAGAGAGAGAGAGAGAGAGAGCTCAATTAAACTCCCTGGAGTAGAAAGAATTAATGCGCCGCCGCTCGATTCTCATCGCGCATACAAGTTTTCCTCCTTAATTAAGCCCGTTAAATTAACATACTCGAAATAATAGAGCGAGTAACTCATTAGCCGGCTGACGCTGCTGCTCTCGTACTCGCGCATTACTCGCGAGCTGCCTCCTAATCCGCTTTCTCGAGCTCGTTTACGTTTGCTGCGCCGAGGCTGCTAAATAATGCAAGCGGCACGCCGATGACCATTAATTTAAGGACTATCCGACTCCTTCCTAATTAACATGCTCGTACTTATCGGCCGCTTGAATTTCAATGTGTTTGCCGATCTTCCTCGATTTTACATGCCTGCCGATGAGTTATAGAGGCGGCCGGTCGGCCGATTAATTTTATTGCCCGAGCCGCGACGACGAGCTCCGTCCCGGATATGCTTCGGTCTGTAAAGTCGTCATCGTCGTCGTCGTCACTCGGTACGTTACGTTGCGCGTCTTCTGGTTATTCCTGCTGCATGCCTTTCGCTTTGATTTTATGTTGCCTCTCCCGTGCTGCCCTTCCCCAGCGCCGGATTCAATTAAATTTTCAATCTGGAATATTTCCTTTTCTCCGCGTATAAACATCAATTTCGATTTCCGATATAAGTTTCGCCAAAGTCCAGAGTGGACAGAGTAGCAAATTGGAAACAAAAAGATAAACTCGGGGAAAATATCTTTCGATCGTCAAGCTGTAGAAATATGGTAAAATATGGAAAATATCTTTCGATCGTCAAGCCGTACAAATATGGTAAAATTTAAATTTTAATGAAAATTTACTACAATAATTAAACGTTTAAAGTAAATTTAGTCGCTTCTTAATCAGGTCTCCGTGACTCTCGCGAACGATAGTGTTTATCTCTTCAGTGAACCAAGAAGGTTAAAATAAATTCCGGAGAACCGAGTGCAATCAGCCTTATATATATACGTCCGCGCTGATAGAAATTTCATTCGACGCTTAAATTATGCGTATTTCTCATACTCATTGTACAGCCCAAGAGTGCGCGCGCACGTGAAAAAGGAATTGACTGTTTTACCGCGAAGTCAATGATATTCGCTTATAATATCGTCCGGTCAGTTGCACCGTCAGCAGAATTTTAGGTCAAGTTGTCAGTAGGTATCGCTGAATCACGCTCGATTCCCCTTGTGATTGCTTTCGTCGTAACCCGACTGCTAGTTTACCTTCCGCTCCTCGTACGGACGTTTTTGCCTCTCCTCCCTCCCCCCCTCCCTCCCCCCCCGTTCTCCAACCCTTTTTTCTCCTTCTGCGATGAAGTAGTTTTCTTAGAAACGTTTTCGTGACTCGGCTAGAATGCCGATAACTCATCGAGGAGCTCTTTCATTGAAGGGAAATTTTACAATTTTTACCCGTCGGCTATCTTTATTGGAGCTATAATAAGGATAATGGAGCTGCCTCGAGGAATATCATCCAGATAAATGATTAAAAATAAAAATCTTCCCTATATTGAATAATTATGAAAGGCCGATGCGTCTATCTTGATTCACTGCTGCTGCTGCTTTGAAGGTGTACTCATGTTTATTGAGTTTACTTGATGATGAAAGAGGAGAATTAATTTAATATTTGTATTTCCTGCAATTTATTTTTAAGTCCGGCATTACTATTTATAAATATCGTTGATGCTTGGCTGCAAGTCATGCTTACAGAGGTATGAAATACACTTCACAATAACTTTCAGAGCTGAACAAAAAAATGTTCGTAATTACTTTTTATTTCTTAAAATCAGGATGCTAAAATTCAGCATTAAATTTGTTTTCTTCCACTGGATTCAGCCTTGATTACAAACTAAATTCACTATTACTTCACGAACCAGTATATCATTCAGAAATACTTTATCGCTGACTTTCTAAATACAGGATCTTATAGATAAGGTAGAATGGCAAAAGTAAATTTGAATATTACAAGCTCTAAAAATATTGGCTCTGATCGGTCTTTACAATTTACAAACAGTCAAATACTTGAAAAATTTTGGTAGCTCGCATCTTTTTGACAACTTTTCGTCACTCAAATTCGTTTTTAAAAAATGCCACTAAATTTTTTCAAACAAATTTACTCGCGATAATTTAAGCCTTAAAGTAATGACATAAATTTCTAGCAGAAAAGGCGTTTTTAAAATTCCGCCGAGATGTATATCCCTTTAGAAATCTCCACCGCAACAGTAGTTCCAAAGCCCGAACGTTTCATTCCGCAAAGGACATAATCACAAATCAAATAAAGTCATTAAGAAAGCAATAAAAATTTAAAACTCCGATCTCCACGGTGAAAATCGATTAGCAACAAAGCCCATAAACTCTCTCTCTCTCTCCCCTATTGCGACTCGAAATTTTCCATCAGCAGCTCGGCTCCGAACGACGAAATCAGCGTATTAATATAAATTTTCTATACGCTAGGCGCATTATGCAACTCGGACTCGTTCGCATAGCTCGACGGCCGAAGGACCTTTCACCGCTGCAGCCGCTGCCAGTCCGCTGCTGCTGCCGCCGCCGCCGCTGCCGTAGTCAGCCTCTCTTTGTCGTCGTCATCATCGTCAAAAATACATCTGCACCTCGTCACTGGCGTAGGCCTGTTCTGTAATAGAGCCGCGAGCGGCGGCCCGCTGCATGCGCCGTTGATGCAATCGAATCGAGGCTCTGATGATCGCGTGGCAACTGTCACTGATAAATGCACGCGATTTCTGTTCTGCAAGAGCACCTTTTACTTTTGCGCGGCTAAGGCTCCGCCGGTCTAATAATGAAATATTTGGATCTACTTTTTTAGCGGGAAAGTTTATTACGTAAATACGATAATGACGATGATTAATCAAACCAGTCAAATTGGAAAGAAACCACATTAGTTCGAGATTTTTAAATGCTCGGGGAGTATTTATCATGTCTCGCAAAACAGATTGTGGGCACTGTGTAAGGATGATTTAATGTAATATTTTGCAGATGAATTTTTAAAATTAAACAGCGCTGGATCAATAATTTGATATGCGGGGGCTTTATTCCCGCTTAAAATCGTGGGACATAAATTTCAGTATTTCGCGCGAAAAGCTGCACGATATCGAGTAATCGCACAATATTTTAATCGAAATTTTTTACGTCGCTATATTCTCCTGTTTCTGTGCATTATAAAGCGTGGAGCGTAATACGAGAAACGCGTTTCGTCTCCGATAATTCGAACAAAATTATCATTACACGTTGCAATTTGTCTAAAAGCGTCCGTTTAGAGTGGAAAATTTGCGAATTTTATGATTTTAAAAGCGACTGATTTTCTAAATTAAATTATTTCTGGGCCCTGCTACAAGGATACAATTTGAAAATTTCGCAAAAAGTTTTTAGAGCGCCGCGAGCACTTCCTAATGGCAGAATTTTCCCCCTAAATTTTGCGGTAAAGAAAGTGCCGGGTTCTTAAAATAAGACAGTGTTAAACATAAATAAGGTTTATGGTTTCCGAACGAAATTTCCATGGCGCAACGTAGTTTAAAAGTTGAGCAATAGTTGCCGGTGCACAAGCCGCCGCTACCTTCCACTCGCGACTACGACATTCACACCGCCTCGGTCTCGCGCGCGAAATCCGCTCTTTTCCAAACGATTCGAGGGCTTTCGGCGTGTGAATAAGATCGCTCGAGATCTCTCCCCGCTACTTTATACGCGAGCATATAATCGCGCTATAATTCTCGAGGGAATCCAGGAGAGGGATAGAGAGAGAGAGAGAGAGAGGAGTCGCTGCTTTCGACGGGGGATCTAACGAGCGCGAATTCCGAGGAACGGAACGCCGCGATTTACGAAGGCAGGGGGCAAAGAGTGCGCTGCACACGGGCGCGTGCAGTGCGCGAGGTGTCGAGTGTAAACGACGCGAGCGAGCGGGATCTAAGCCGAGTTTTAAGTGCTCCTCGAGCCTAAATCCCGCGCCTGGGAGCGCTGATCCTCGCTGCTAATTGATTCGTACTTGTCGGGGGGTTTAGTCGGGCTTTCCAGGCTCGCGCTCATTCGATCTGACGTTGACTGATAAGGCTCCTAATTATTTTTGATGAAACTCGAGGCAGATCCGATGGATAATGTATGCATAGCAGTTTTGTTGACAGGTAAAAGGTTTGTCGCTGATTCAGAGATACCAGATTGACTAGATCCAAGCTACAAAAAACTTGATCAATTTCAATTTTTAATGGGCTCTGGAACAATATACTCGTTTAATTTTTAAAACAGCCAGCCTCTTATATAAATAATGCATACGAATTATTAAATTTCACTTTTTTCGCTATATCACAATGTAGAACGGTTAGTTGGAAAGTTATGAAGCGTAAATTGTACATTAATTAAACATTAATTATGGCTCTAAGGTGGATCAATATTCAATCGGTTAAAGCACGTGAGAATTATGGACTTTATTATTTTACGCTAGAAAGGCAGCGCTTTACAATCTCATTTTCACTTAATTTACAAAGAGAACACGCTCTTTTAAAATAATTAGCATAACACTTTCAGGTTTATTAATAATTTAACTGGAATTTATTATCGAGCGCGCGAAACGTCAAAATCTAGATTCCGTCCGTGTGCACTTGACTAAAGCCACACGTGCTTACAATAAACAATCCAGCCGGGGGAAATAAAGAAAGCCCCCCCCCCCTCGAAAGTATTATCCGAAAGGCTGTTTTGATAATTTAAACATAAATTTTTCGAGTGTCGTAAATGCGCGCTCTCGGCTGGCAAGAAAAAATCGCGCACCGGAGCAATTTATTACGAGAGCCCGAGCGCGCGCGCGGAAACCGGTTAAAGCGCTCAAAAGCAAAGGCAAGCTGGCCGCGGCGGCGGCGCGAGCAGGAGGGTAGCCGGGGAAAAAGAGAAATACTAGCGCATTAATTTTAGAGCGCGGTGAGGCAATTTCTGTGTAACACCTACGTAATTCCGTCGCTCGGCTTGCTCTTCGTTACCCCGCCGCGCGCACGAGCGGACCAATTAAAGCGCGGAAAATTTCCCGATTAAGATCCAATTCCGGACGACAGTGTCGCCGCGCCGAGGGCTTTTGATAAAAGTGCATCGGCGCACGCGCCGGTTGTTGAACCGGCTTGTGTACGCCGCGCGGCTATATTATAAATATGTTGTCGTTCCAGCTCGCCAGACCCGCTCTCCGGCCTGCGTAATTTCCATTCGTTCCTTAAATGCCCGCCTCGATCGCCTCGTTCTATTATCCGCATGATTCGCGAGCAGCGGCTCACTTTTTTCGTCGTTTCCGCGCGGCCTTTTTCCTCCCTGTCTCCGACTGCTGAAACGCGGCTGCCCATCGTACGAGTGACTTATAAGCGCGGGATTTCTTCGCGTGCGTTTAAATTTAAATTGCCCGAGACGCGCCGCCTTCTGGAGAGGCTTATGGGAGGTAGGGAGTATGGGAGGTTAATTAATTCAAGAGAACTGTGCACGTCCACCTCACTCGGCCAAACTAAATTTAGAAGTGCACGGCTAAATTTAGAAGTCTTGGTAATTTTAAAAAGTTGCTTATCGTCATTCTTCCGACCAAAGAATTTATTCGGTGTGCGTCAAGTATAGAAAAGTGTTAACGCATAAAGCGGTGCGCAATAAATTTTGAATCGGTATAAATTCACTAATCACTTTAACACAACAGAAATTCCATTGATTATTAGAGCTTTCCAACCAATTACTCAAAGCCAGAAAAATCAGTTCCGACGGGGGTTAATAGAAGAAGTAATATCTATTATATCAGCGCAAAGGCCGCCTGAAAGCAGTTAATTTTATAAAGTTTTTCTTATCCGCTCGAGATATCGATCGCCGATAGGGAGGATTTTTCGACAATTTGCAACGCCAATCTCGAATCGACATGCAATGCACCGACTCTCTCGTGACTCGCGAAAAAACCGTCGCCGCGATGATAAACGATCCGCGGCGGAAAAATTGCAATAATGATCAATACAAGATTAATCGATATTGTGCGCCGGCGCTCTCCGCTCTCGCGGGCCGCGATCCGATCGGTCTCATCTGGATGCCCTCCGCAATATGCAACGTAACGTATAAGCACCGCGGACCGATATCCCTTCATTGGCCGTTATTAATTAAGGCTAATTTGGCGAGACGGCCTGCACGAGCGAGCGCTCGGCTTTTCGTCAAGCTGGAATACGCGCGTCGCCTTCTCGGCCACACAGGCAGCGAGCTAGCCGGTGCACTTACGTAAGCACGAAAATAACTTCTCTTAACGAAAATCTGCGGATTCCGAGAGGAGAAATAGCGAGGTTACGAGTGCATTCCGCCGACTGGCTGGTTGCGCGAGCCTCGAATCGCTAAGGGAGAACGAGTTTTTTTCTTCCTTTTTTTTTTCCTTTACTTTCTTAGTTTCACATGACTACTTATTAGAGTCGCTTTTTTGGCTTAGGGAATTCCAGATTTCGGCGAACACGGCTTGTGCATTACTCGCATTCGAAGCCGGTGATTATGCAGCGGCCGCTTTGGAAAAATGGAGGCTCAAGTGCTGGGAATTGCGGCCGTCGGTGTGTGCTATTGAAAAATGCTACTCGCGCGGCATTTTCGACGGGTCCTTCCGAGCTAATTAAGCACGAGCGCGGTTTGATTGACAAAAGACGAAAGGCTCGTGCAACTGTGTAATTACGGCCAGTCGTAAGAAAGACACTTAGCGACTGCGGAAACGGGTTATAAACTTTATTAAACAAACTGTTATCGTATAGAAAACAGGCTGTTTACGGCCGGCATAACATTAATTACGCAAGACAAACAGACTTAACGGATTTATCGGGCGGTTTGAAAAATTTCGATAGCTCTTTGGATTTATTCGCCTCGGCGATGCGCGCGCGCACAATCAAAACACGACTCGCTTGCGATTTAATTGATAATAATAATCCGGGGCCCGCGAGTCTCTCGGCGCCGGATAACCCGCGGAGATTTACGTTCGGGCGAAAGGCGCGCGCGAGCGAGAGAGAGAGAGGGGGGGGAGGCTTTTCTCGCGCGATTTACGCTTTATTTATCCGCGGCTCCCCGCGAGTCCTGTAAGCTTCCGATAAACTCGTAAATATCGCCCTCAATAGCGTCACGCCGCGCCAGCGGGAGTATGATGGAGAGATACTCTTCGGGGCCCCGGCCGACTCTCTGTCTCTCTCTGCGTCCAATAAATTCCTCCGTCGCGGGGATATTCGACAATGCGCGACGAATTTAATAATATCCCTAAGAGCTGGGCGGGGCCGCACTTTTTGCCGGGATTTCCAGATTTCGAGCTTGCTTTTCGCTCCTTCGCGGCCGCTTTCCAGCTCCTCTCGACTCCTTTCTTTGTCTGCTGGCTATTGCGGTGTCTTCAAAGTCTTCTGCGGTTAATGCCGCTCCTATCGGCCGCTGATATTATAAGGTACCCTTTTATGAATTGCGCTTTTAATTTTCGAGATTAGATCCGCGCGTTATTCCGCAATCTAAAGTGATCATTCCGGGCCGCTTAACTAACAAACGTACAAGCTCGCAGTCCCAATCGGAGCTGGAATCAGAGTCCCTTTGAGGCTGCTTTCAGCAGCCCCGCGTCCTTGACCATTCTACTCCTCCTTGGCTTCTCCTCCTAGTCGTACAGCTCCGCTCATCTGTCCAGCGATGCGCGATGGCTCTCGGTCTTTCGGGCTCACCGTGTAGCCTATTACTCTTTCTCCTCCTCCTCCTCTCCTCTCTCTCTGCCCGCTCTCGCCTTCCTCTCTCCTTCTGCGCAGCCGGTCGTGTGCATCCGCATGCCCAGCGGCGTCGCACTTCACACGTATTATATATACAACGGAGGGAAGCGAGCCGCTGCCGATCGCAATTATCCCCGGTAATGCAGCCGTTACAACTAAATCCTCGATAGCCATCGACTCGCCGCCCGGCTCTCATCAACATTTTCCGAAACGTCATGCATCTCAATCTAAGCCCATTCGCCACGCACTTGCGCAAAAAGCCGGCCAGGCCCGCAGGGCCGCGGCTCTCGAACAATTCTCCGGTCCTGCGCGCGTGTCTGTGCGCGCGCGCGTGTGTGTGTGTGTGTCGAAAGACGCCGATCGATCGCGGAAAGCTCTCCGATTCGACCGACGGCGATGCGAGAGGGAATTATTATGCTCGTTCATTAAGGGCCCGAACGACGTGCCAAGACCAAGGGGCCCGGGGGGGCCAGCTCCGATAATCGCGCGGAGAATTGTCGAGGCTTACGCCGCTGCGAGCGCGCCGCGAAGCTTGCCGCGCGCTCGCCTCGCAAAGAGACGACGGCGCCAGGCAGCCGGCAGATGCGAGCTCTGGTTTTGCAGGTTCTGCTCGGGCCGAACGGCTGCGTAGATGCCTGCCCGCCTGCCTGCCTGGCCTGTCCGTCTTTCTCTCTCGCCGCCTTCTTCGCTGCACGCACACGTCCCTTTCATCGGCGAGGCTGCGCTTGTATTCTTCGACGAATTTCGTTTCCCCGTTGTTTTTTTTCCGACAAACGACTTAGAAAAGTGACGAGCTTTGGGAATCGAATTGAAAATAATTTATTCCGATCTAAGCTCCGTGGAAAAATATTTGCTTCCGAGCGAAAGTAGTTGCTTCTATAAATCGTCGATCGCGCCCGATTTTGTCGTCAGTTGAACATTGTGCTTCTCCCGCTTACTTAATAAAATCTCTGGTTGGGATATATCGTTTAGATCAGGTAGCTAAGCAGAAACTACGTAGCTTCGCGAAGCTGAATTATGTATGCTAACTCAAGCAATCTGTTTTGTGCGCAACGCCGGAGTGCGTAATTTCTACCAGGAAGATATCAAATCTGAATTTCGAATTAAAAGCGCGGAAGGCAGGCAGACGTACAGCTTGGGCGATCTTCCAAGTGAAGAAACCGGCTACGGCTGCTCCTTCGGCAAGCGAATTACTAGTTTGTTGTTGCTTGCTTACCGATCGAGTAAACGCTCTTAATTAGAAGGAAGCAGTTCATTAACTCGATCTGATGAGAGCCAAGGATGTAGCTTCTGCAATCGTTTTGTAGCTGCTTTACGTGAAATCTTAGCGAGGCGTATTATTAGGCGTTTAATCTTTATTTACACACTCGTAAAAAAACTAAACTCCCCTCTGGCCAGAAATTTTATTGGGAAAAACGGACTACGTAGAAGCAGAAACGATCGGTTCCTCCGCGTCGCGGTTCCCATCGAGGCTCGCCGGGGGATCGGCAACTCCGCGAGACCAGGAAAGATCGATAAAGCGAATCGGGCGCGAATCAGCCCTACGGAGACTCGCGCGCGCCGGCTATTGTGTTACGTAAAGGCATCTCTCGTGACGGCTGCACCGGATACGCCGCTCGCGTCGCGGAGCCGCAATTTTCGAGCGATCGAATCGCGATTCGCCACGGGTCTGTACGTACGCGCGCGGAAAAAAGATGGCCGCCGCTCGGCAGAGTCACGCTCCGAGGGAGACGCGACCCGCGCGGCAGGACGAAGCGCGATGCGCGAGGCGTCGGCGGCGACGCCCAAAGCGCCGAGGCCTCCTCGACCCGCCGTCCGCGGCAACAATGCCTTATTAAACAATTGTGCCACTCCGATGGGCCTCTCTGATACAGGCCCGCTGTGCCCTCGCGGCCCTCCCGACAATCTCCG
The DNA here is from genome assembly GCA_035582935.1 of Ormyrus thymus. Lineage (NCBI taxonomy): Eukaryota > Metazoa > Arthropoda > Insecta > Hymenoptera > Ormyridae > Ormyrus > Ormyrus thymus. The sequence goes on along the minus strand of JAWWEM010000044.1, from coordinate 3,362,585 downwards.
GGCGCGCGCTTATTCCTGGCGAGGGGGCCAATCACGTTTTTTGCAATTCAATCGCCGCGGCTCTGCTTTATGTACGGATAAATTGAGCTTTTCGAAAATTTACTGGGTAAACAAAGGCGCGAAATTGGAAGAAAAAAACATTCACTCGACGAGGGAGAGCCCGCAGCTGTAAATCTAACCGTGATGCATCCTAAAGTGATTCATTTTGCTAAACAAGTCTAAATTGGTAAAAAAAAGGATAAGCCGAAGATGCTGAAAACTTATGATTCATTACTCGGAATCCTAAATTACCGCCGGAGCGGTCAAGTTCCAGTAGCAACAATCGTATTTCTCATTCGAATCATAATTCACTCTCGGCAAGCTAGTTAAGTCTAATCCCGGCGGCAGCGGCCGCGCTCTCGCTAGGAAGAGCGCATTCCGCAATTAGAAACTTTAGCCACACGTCGGAGAGCCGCTCCGTCAATTAAGAGCTCTCGGGGAGCGTAGGTGCCGCGCGGGAGGAACGGCCGCCGCGCGAGGAATAAAGATTTTAAGCGCGCGCGCGAAGAAGAGCTCGGAGAGGCGAGCGGAGAGAGAGAGAGAGAGAGAGAGAGAGAGGGAGAAGCGGGAGAAGAGGTGCAGGAAGGTGCATATGAAAAAGATTGAGAGCTGATTGTCGGGGGGGCCCGGTGCGCTTACACGCGACCGCGATTGTTCTCCTATCCGCGCGCGTATACCCACACGGACGCGCGGCTCCCGATATCTCCCTTGCAAATTGACCGGGATGAATTAATAGATACATCGTCGAACGGCGCGGAGGGCTGATTCTCTCTCTCTTCCTCTCTCCTTCCCTCGCTCTTTCTCGCTCGCTCGCCCGTTCGGTCGCTCTCTTCCCGATCCTCTTGTCCGATAGAGAGGAGAGAGAGAGAGAGAGAGCTAAAGAATGACAAACGGCGCCATGTGCCTCAATAACAGAGGCAATTTCATCGCCCGCTGCTGCCTACCTTTTTCTTCTCTGCCTTCCCTTGTTTTTTCATTATGTATTCGCTCTCGGCGTGGCCTTGCAAAGGGACACGTCTTTCCGGATATTTCCGTGTATCTCTGCGCTGCTCAACAAATTGCACTTTTTCTAGGCTCCTCGTCTATTTTTCCTTGATATTTAAATTATCAGTTTCAATTGTAAAAATGAAAATACACATATTCTTTAGCGGTAAATTTTCCAAGTAGAAACAGCCTTATGCGATAAGACCAAAATCTAGTGGATGTCTTGAATAAAACCATTCTTTACAATTCAGATTGATCAATCTCACAAAGGATGATAGGTTTTATGCAACTTGTAGAATTAATGCTATTCATGAAAATATCTTTATTTAGCTGCTTACGTTAACTCGCATTATATAATATGCAGCTGATTACATTATACAGGGTACTATTATTAGCAAGTCGTTTCATTGAATTATTATTTAAGCGCTGCGAGCTCAAATTCTTAATGAAATTTCAGCGTCGGTATCGAGCATTCCACCGCAGACTTCCCGAAAGCGGCGGTTCAATGTCCGTAATGCATTCCCGCTCTCGGAAAAGGTCGAAAAAACGAAAGCCCGAGACGCCGCTATATTAAAAATTAAGTCAGCAGCGTAAATCCGGCATCGGCGACTCGGAATTTCAGGTCCGTTTCGAGCGGCAGCCTCCACATGCTTAGGGTGGCAGTCTCTCTCTCTCTCTCTCTCTCTCTCGATACGGCTTACACACATTTGCATTATTCAAGGCGCTGCACAGCGCCGAGCCGCTCTCGTCTAGGAGGCGGTGGTGCAACGCCTGTAGTTGACCCAGTTCTCGAGTGCGGCAATATCGGTGAAGAAATGCCGGAATGCGCCGCGCTCTCCACACTTGGGGAGACTTTCACTGCAGGCGAGCGAGCGAGCGAGCGAACGAGCTGCCGGCTGCCAAGGAGGAGCGCCGATAGTCGATTGTTTTCGAAAGGTCGCCCCCTCCCCCCCACTTACCCCTCCCTCTCCACTCGTATTAGCAATTTTTATTAGACAGTCGGTGTGGATGACCGTCCGTCTCGTTCTTCCTCTTCCTCGCTCCTCTTCTTCTTCTGCTTCGAGGTTTGTACTTTTCGTTTTGCCGCGAAGAAATGTTTAACAGGGTGAGTCACGGAGCGGCGATGACGATTGTGTCAGACGCTGCTGCGGCTAGGATGATTCATGGAGGGGTCTCTCGTTCTTTTTTCTTTTTCACTCTCACTCGCCGGAATGAGTTTATTGATGGAAAGTCGCCCGAGCGGACGATGCGTGCTGGCATTTTACTACGACGACGCGATGTGCAGTGGTGGGTTTTTGTTTATGTTTCGCGATCTGCTGCTTGATGAATTTTCGCAGCGATCGAACGGGCGTAATTGTTTTGCCACAATAGACGCTGAGCCCCCGAGTGATCGTTGCTAATTGCGTTATTTAATGAGTAATATATCTATGAAATCTTGACAATCATTTCTTTACCTTCGAGTCAGACCTACGTTAGCTTTAATTTATAAGCATTGTAAATTATTATTAAGCACTTCTTTTGCTAATGCTGTACATCAAAAGGCTCACTTAATGCAGTTCGCGGAAAAAATTGTTCTTTTTTTTTATGAATTGTGCTTTACTCCGATGCGAAGGTACAATAACCCATTGTAAATTTCATATTGTTATGCCAAAGGAGTGATAAAAACTCTGTTAACAAGACATTTACCACACGGTACAAGACATTAATTTACCCTTTCATGTGACTTTTATTGTTTTGCATCATAATTAAGCTTGTAATATTTCGCATCGAATTTTTTCCAGAAAATAATTGATACCTTTCGATCGACATAATTTAGTACGCCATAAACTCGGCGATTACCTCTAATTCAAAATGACCTTCTTCATTAATTACCCGAGCAAGCTTTTCAATCAAATTCGAGCTCAACAATACACCGAAACACTTTCCCAGGCACCAGTCGATCCGAAATAGATCGTCCGCGTCTCCTTCATGAAAGTGCAACGACTCCCTCGGGAGAAAACATCGGCTCTCGGATTTCCCTCCTAGAAAAAGTAAAAACCGACGAATCGGAAGAGGAGACGTCCTCGGTCGCGGGCCGCGCGAAATTGGGCCGTAAAAGCCACGTCGGGGAAAAATGATCCTGCCTCCGCCGGCAGCGACCCCGTAATACGCCGCTCTGCCCGAATCGAATGCCTTGGCGCCACGAGCGGCCGTTAAACTTAACTAACGACACCATTAAAATATCTGCACTCTCGCGCACTCCGGCGGCGACCGGAGCTCGCGATGCGCGTTTAGCCGATCATTAAATGCTTTGAGAAATGCGAGCGGCAGCCCCGCCGCCTGCGTACCGATCTTTTCTTTTCTGCGAGCGGCGTCGACGCTCTGGGAAACGAGCGCCGTCTATTTTGCCTTCGAATGATAAAAGGTAGAAAAACATGTTTGCGAAAGGATCGCTTCATCGGTAGCTGAATGTTTTTTTCCTTTTCTTTTCTTTTTGCGCAAAAGAAGTTTTGTAAGCTGCCGAAGCGTTGGGGATGGTTGGGAGAATTTTGACGCGTTTTAAAGACGGTTTACCATTTCTTGAGTATTTTTCATTTCTGTATGAATAATTAAATTATTAAATAATTAAATAATGAAATTCTTAACAAGCAGCTGTTCCAAATTCAAAACTCATGAAAATCAATACTAAAAAAAAAGTTCCGGCGAGCTTGCAGCAAGTTTATTAAGCAAGCGCCAAGGACAACAATGATTTCGAATTACAGCGCTTGAGCTGGAAAAAGTTTGGAAAAAAGTCTGTCGGCGCAGGGAAATCCTCCTCGGCTCGCAGACGCTCGAGGGGGGGAGGGGGGGGGGGGGCGTACAGCCACGCAAGTTTTTAGCCGCGCGTAAAAAGATCCTGGCCGCAATAAAATTTCACTACTCGCGTCTCTAAAGCGGCGGGGTTATATTATCGTGAGAAGCGAGAATCGGGCCGCGGCGGCAGCGGCGGGGCTTCGCCGCGGCAAACAAATAAACGTGCTCGCGCCGCGCGATATATTTTTAGCCGCCGAGAATAATACGATCGCGGATTTGTTGGGGAGCGGCGAGGGTCGCCGACCCGAAGAAGAGCTAAAGCGAGTACGGAAATAGGATCGAAACCTTAGGTAAACGTAACTTTTCCCCGAGTTCAAGCTTGGCCGCTGCATTTGGAGAGCGGCCAGAAAGAGAGGGGGGGAGCCGTACGTCCGTCCGTCCGTCCGTCCGGACGATTTCACCGGCAGAATTCGCGCGCGATACGAGGCCAAGCGCGAGCTCTCCGACCTGACGCACATCCCGCGACGTATCGCCGAGCACTTTCTTTACCCCCTTTCGGCCGAGCTGAGCTCCTCGCCACCTTTTTTCCGGCCAGTGATTAAGGAGATGCGCGCTCAAATGGTTTCGCTTTTACGACCTTGTCGATCGGCTTTTAAATTGAATTTTCTTTCGAACGCGACGAGCGGGGGTTTTCGACTTTCGAGTGGGCGCGCGTGGAGAACGAAGGAATCGAACGAAAATTAAATAAACAATTTTAGCGAGCAGCGACGGAAAATTAGATAAATTAAGCTTGAATATTTTCATGCAAAATAAAGATTGCTTTACAGCTTCAATAACTTTTCGCATTTTTTTCTATTATTTAAATTATGGTTTATGTACCTTGTTCAAAACAATTTACCATAATATTAAATTTCTTGCTGGCCATTAGAATTTCTAATCTTTCGAATATGCTCAAGTAACATAACAGTGAACATTGTTTACTAGCAATAATATTTATTTATTACAGTTTCAAAACCATTTAATTATTTTCGTAAGCTAAGGTTTCCGTAAAAATTTATTGTTTACATTTTGAACACTTTTTAGTATAAAGCTAAAGATTCGAAGCTTTATTTAGTACTTGTTCGTCGCCTAATTATTCAAGTCGAAGGGAACAGCAGATATTATTTAATTTAGTCATTAATTTCAAAGGAAAAACACTCACCGAAAGCAAATCGGTAAATCTCCGCTCGGCTTAAAATTCGCAAAATATTTTCTTCGATCACCACCGTTATGAGAGGGTTAATCGTCATTCGTGCCTTCCTTGCTTTTACTAGCTTGGTAAGTAACAGCCGGACGAGCAAAAACATCGCAGAATTTCCTCTTTAGCGCGCTCGCGGCTTGGCCATTAACGATCGACTAACGCCTCTTGCCTCTGTAATTAATAGCAAAGCCGCACCGCAACGATGATTGATTGCCTTTTAAAACTTATTTTTCCGCCCGCCTCTTTTTCCTCCGTTGAAATAAATACGCTTCGGGATAGGAATTCATCGTTTCTTCTATAAGCTCTCGCGAGTCGTTGGGCTCGTAAAGAATTATGCATTTGCGCGGAAGCGGAATACGCGAGGGTTTTTGCCAGGTATATCAATGGTGCTTTTATGGGGAATTGAATTTACATTCTGCTTTTAGCCGTTTAACCTTCTTGAGTGCGTTAATGCTTTCACATACGGAAGTGCCTCGGCATTTAGAAAAATAGAAATCGTTATAAATTGGAATTTAAAAATTATTTAAATTCCTAGCATAGTCCGAATCCGCTGGGATATCTTTTAAATGGAAACGAATGATCTCGTCGAGGCTGTTTTTCATGGTCGCATAGCTCGCTCGGATCTGAACAATATAGAAAAATGGCTCTTCTCGTCGACAGAAAGGAATTGTTCTGCATTTGGGCTCAAGGCTGATTCTTCGCTCCGAAGAACGAGTAAATAAATTTAACAAGCGCGGCGCGAAAATATTCCTTTGAATATATTTCCTCTCCGCGCCAGAGCGCTAATTCGAAGGCAGAGCGGGCGAGCGAACGAGCTTGAGGGTTAAGCGAGCCTGGAATGAAAAAGCCAGCCGACTCGTAAGCGCGCACAAGCTGCGGAGAGCGGAGAGCCACACCTCGCGACGCTGCTTCGGCAAACACGAGCGGCACGCGAGACGGGCCCGCAGCGGCCTCGCTTGCCTTGTGTGTCTAGGAGTCGTCGCCGGAGACGGATACGTGCCGGGTCGCGGCGGGGTCGGCCGTTATCCGCGAGCGCGCACTGGCCATAAGGCGATAATCATCGATATTCCCTCTTCCGCATACCGATTTTGCGTTGCCGCGGCGGCACACGTGACCAAGGAAATTGCCGGTCCCCCACTGACGGATACGAGCCTCGAGATAGCGGATAAAGACGCGTGCTGGGCCGGCTTGCTTTATTGGCCGGCGAGGCGAGCTCGCTCGGAAAAATCCGAGGACGGGGAAAGGAGGAAGAGGGATGCGGAGATAGCGAGAGAATGGCCAGATTGCGAGGAAAATGTGACTAGACTGCCAACAGAGTTGCAGTCCTGGGCTTTCGGCTTCTTTGTACGGACTTGCTTCGTCATAACTCGCCGCGGAGGTATTTGTATTTTTGCTCGGCTCGGAGATTTTTCTCTGTTTTCTTCTTGCGTTAATTGAGAATGTTTATGGTTTAATAAGAATCATTGCAGATAATCAGCTGGCTTGGCTATACGAATTCTTATTCTGTTTAATGAAAAATCAAATATATAGTGACGTAATTAATGCTTTCGGAATTGGTAAATGGTACGTATCACTCCAGCTACCAGATGATATGCTAGTAATTATTGCGCTCTCACATGAAGTTTGGTACCATTTTTAATTTATGACAATAAAGATTTTAATTTAGGGTATAAAAGATAGTATCAAATAGTTCCAAGTCGGTAAAGAATTTAATTTTACTTATTTTGAATATTGTGCTTCTAAGCTTTAAAATATAGAAAACCAAATCTGAAAACTATTTTTATGCTTACACTCATCCGAATGTTACGAGTCTCTGACGAATCGTTTCCTTTTCCTTTAGTCGTTTTCTTTAGTGCTTTAGTATTATTAGCGTTATTATTTCTAGCATTTTGATACTTTGTTGCAATGAAAAATGGACTTAGATTATATCAAGAAAGAAACCTGAAATTTTTATGTATCCGTTATCCACTACCAGAATCCAGATCATCGCATCAGTGACACGCTTCCAAAGAAATTTCTCACAAAGGTGTTCGCGGATCAAGCCAAAAATTACCAGGTTCGGTAACGCTTTTCCACGATATCGTCCGCGATAGGCGGCCGCGAACTCGGAATCGAGCACGGAAGCGTGTCCATAATACGGCCGCGGGCTCTTTTCTCCCTTGTCATTGTGCCTCGGCGCTCGATAGCAGCTGCCCGCCGATAGCCCGAGCCGATAGCTCCTCCGAGAATTACCTGCAGCGGCGACGGTCCTTTTTGCCGGGCGCGCCGGCAGCCTTTTCCTTTATACGAACTCGAGCCCCTCTTTGGAGGCGGCCGCGAAAGATTCTCGCGCGAACGGCGCGGCGACGCTGCATTCTCCGCCGCGAGGAAAAAGCCGCCGCTTTCCCGGGGAACATAAGCGCGAGATGCGGTTTGATCCGAGCGGGAAGTACGTGGGAAAAAGGAGGATCGACGGAGTTCTTATCGACAGCTGGAGAGATTCTACGAGGTGCCGCGCGGAAAATCATTGGACTCCGGCGGCTGGGATATCTTGCTTGGAATTCGAATGGATTTGTTGTGATGTTGCCTGAGTGGAATGTACTATGACTGATATAGCGGCGAGCTATGGGCATGTTGCTTCGATCTGGCGTGAAAATTGGTTTGCGGTAGTGTAATGCAGGGAGAATGCGATGATTCGCCGCTCGGATAAGCCTGTCGAAAAAAATATAATTCTCTTTCTCCCCTACTTGACTTTTCGAGAAATTCGATGCGATCTCGCCGTGACTCAGCGCGCGGAGTGCTGAAATTTGCAAGCATTTCAAATAAAGAAACTCCATTGAATTTTCGGAAATCTAAATTCTGAAACAAAGTCATATCCTAAGAAACAAAGAGCGTTAGAAGGCTTTGTGTAGCCCTTATCTATGCGCCATTGTTCTCCACATTGTCTTATTTAAACGGAATAAAGTCCTCAGCCTAAGAGGAAAAAGTCGCCGTTACTTAAGCACTCGGCGAACCTCCAACCCGCAAACTTCGCTCCAAACTCAATAGCCGATAACTTCAAAGAAAAAACACCGACGAAACAACAAACACAGCTGGCGCTAAATTTACGACCGATCGAATCCAGAGCTAATTAAGCAAGTCGATCGCAAGGAGATCGGCTCAACGAACGTTCGATTTTCGAAACGAAAGCCCGTGCGCGCGCACACATGCAGCGGCGCGGGGAAAAATAGTCCCCCTCCAGGCGAGTGTCCTTGTCACTCCTCGGCCGACAGTCGCCCACGTGCTCGGGGAATGCGAAAAAATCGGGGGCGCAATCGGCGAGCGATCTAGCTCGCAACCGCGGCGCGGATAGAGAGCGCGCGTGGCCGTTCGTTCGTTCGCGCGCGCGCCCGAGATACTTACTAATTTCATGGGCGCGTTGCGCATTCCGCAAGCCTGCCTGCACGAGCTGCGAGCCTTTTCTGGACGGACGCCGCGGCCCGGAGACTGACGGCTAAAGTAGGGGAAGGGCTGCTCCGAGTTGTACTTACTCCTGCTTAGATTAGCGGCGGAATAGTTTGTTCTGCCGTGTTGTACAGGAACTGCGTGTGCTTTATTAGTAATGGAAATAAATCGCGGAATTAACGCGCGCGCGAGAGAGGGAAGGAGAGTCTAGCTCAATCGTAACGGGTTTAAAAAGTACGAGTCATTTGTTTTTATGGCGAATAGTCGAGAAAGGGTACGCGTGGGAACTGTTTATTTGAGCGGTTATTTCTAAATTTTTAAATACAAGTATAAAGCCCTTTAATATTTAGAGTTTAACGACGCCCTGTTAATCCGACCTACGCAGTTCCGTCGTAAGTTCAATTTTTCACGTTAGTCGAAAATTCCAAATTATATTAGAAATTTAAAGGAATTTTGTTGCTGCGACGTTTAAGTAATCAACTTTTCACAATCGCGAGTGAAATTCTTTACCATCGATTTTCAGAATGACTATTTCTCCAATAATTTGAGTGTTGACATATTTTGCGGGGGACTAGTTTAATGCGGACAATTTTCGTAATGCAGGTATTTTAGTTTAATACCGCCTCTGCACGAAAAATACATAAAAACTTACCTTATAACCCTTACGTGACTACTCTCATTTACTTCCGGAAACTTATAATTTTAAGAGCAGCCGGAACATTTCCGAAAAACTTACAGTTTATTGCAAAGCTATAATCTTTCCATTTTATTATTTTCATTACGTAACAGCTAGTTCCTATTTCTGTATTAAAGCCTCGTTTCATTTCTAAATGTGAAATTATTAAAAGAACTTATATTCACTGGACGCTCGAAAAAAGTAGCAAAGTTAAAACTCACTCACGAGCAAGATCCTGTTAAAAGAATATTCCCGCGTTAAAAATGGCATAAATCCCCCCGCTTAAGAAGTGCCAAGGGTTCGAGACGAATTCCGAGCAAGGCTGAAAATTAAAAGCTTACACGACCCGGCATAAATTTACTCGCGATGCAAAGTCGACTCTTCATTAGAGGCTGGAAAAGTGAATTTGCGGCTTTTCGGGGTGATCGCCGAGGCAGTGGGTCGCCGGAATTTTCTCTAATTGAGCCGACTAACCGCGAGGGCACGAAATTTTCGCATGACCTCGTCTTTCAGGAGGTCCGTGGACTCGCTGCCGCCAAGCGCCGGGCCGCAGCCTTGGCGCTTTTATTCTTCCTTCCCTCCTTCTCTCTCTCTCTCGCTCTCCGGCGCTTTCTTATTCTTAACGGGGGGGTCTTTGTGTCCCGCGAATTCTCGCCGGGTATTTATGCAGTTGCGCGCATAAATTAGAGCGAGAGCGCGTGGCCGCGATGAATGCACCCGGAAAGCCGCCCGATAATTAAGGAAAAATGCCCGACGCGCTAGGAATTCTCGCAGTGAGCCTCTCTCGCGCTCGGACTGCGCTCCGCTTTGGCTGCTTTGTGGCCGCGGCGCGTATTTTACCCCCGACGCGATTCTTTCAATATGTCTAATAGGAATGTCGCGCGAAACCGCCGCGCGGTTATTGAGATTAATGCGATAATTAGCTTTAAAGGATTTGCTTGGTTCGGGAAAGGTTCAAATGAGCTGCGAAGAAGCGAAATACAAACTGGAGAGTTAAAGAACTGCATTTATTACTTGGTGATGGACTATTGTATCGTTATTTTCCTGCTTTTACGTAAAAGTTGAATAATAACGATTAGGTAGACGTCTTTTTGTCATTTACAAAAAATTGTTGTATAAGTCCATTTGGTACAAGGACTTTTAGTGCAAAAAAATTATAGAAAAAATATTAGAAAAGACAATATTTTAAACACCATGTATATAAAAGCCGATGCTTTTAATACAAAGATTAATAATTGTTTAAAAAAAGAAAAAAAAAACTGAAATCTAAGGACTATCTTAACGAGGCAAGAACAACTTTTTTACAGCGCTGCAATGTAGCGCAACAGAATACAAGAAGCCGGCATAAATAAAAAAGTCAGTTAATTGAATTGCTCGGCCGTCCGGGCCATAACGTAATGAAGCCATACAGAATTATTACTCAATAATCGTCGAATTCATAAAGATACATCGTCGGCGAGAGCGGCAAAAACGGCGCGGCTTTATCTCCGGGAATAACAATCCCCGAGCGTTCGTCTGGATTTGCTGAATGGCGCGGAGGTAAGAATGGAGCCCGCGCTCGCGGCTTCTCTTCCCCGCAAGGAAGCCAGAACGGGCAGGCAGCAACCTCTCGAGAGTACGCCCGGATAAAAAGGAGAACGCGGCTTGCAGCTGGATCGTGTAGGTACAAGCCAGTAGAGAGAGAGAGAGAGAGAGAGAGAGAGAGAGAGAAGGAGAGAGAGAGAGAGAGAGAGAACCGCGAATGCGAATGAGACCTCTTATACAGCTCGCTACCAAAACTGGACATCCGCGCGACGGGTCGAGCTGCTTTTCTTCTGGTGCGTTTCTCCTGCAGCTGCGCGGCTCGAAAATGCGCGCTAAATTTATATTTCGAAAGGCCGCCGTGGGGAAGCAGGAAAAAAAGGCAGACTCGCGCGTGTACCGCTACGTCTGACTATGGGAGAGGAAGGCCAAAGTGGAGGAGTGCGCCGCGTGAGAGAGAGAGAGAGAGACCTCTAGAAGATCTCTCTAATAAACACGAGCATTGTATGGTAATCCATAAATATGCGCGCGCCGGCTGACTTGAGACTCTCCCGAGTTCTTTTCTCTCTTTGCTCCTTACTTGCACACGTCTTTCTTAGGCCCTCGCTGACCAATCGCAGCGGCGCGTCGCACCTTGCGAGCGCACGCGGGGATAATGCGAGAGAGTGAATAGAATTGCGCGCGCATCGGGTATGTATGCGCATAGGCGCTGCCGCCGAGCGGTCCTTTCTTTTTTCTTTCTATATTGAATATTCGCTCGCGACTGCGAAATGCAAGCGCAAACCCGCGCGCGGGGACGGCTTTCCTTGTATTACTGTAATTTTGAAGGGCTCGCGGAACGGGGCCTCTCTCTCTCTCTCTCTCTCTCTCGCCTATGGTTATGGGCTATTCAAATAAATCGCGGTTATGCTAACGATTCGCCGCGGCTGCATCGCTTTCCGAGGCGGCGTAATGATATTTTCCAAAATTTATCGGCCGCATAAAGTTTTACGGTTAATAGATAATTTTATAGTGCAATCGGTTTATCGGCGATATTGATTTGCGAGTGCTGTTGTTCAAACGGATGCGCGGTGCCCACGGCTCCGGGTAAATTCTATGACCCTAACGGATTTTATAGATGCCAGTTCCTTCGAATTCGATTCAATGTCAAAACTCTTATTCTGGTTTCAATAAAATAATTAAAAATGAGCAAAGCGCATAAAGGGGAGAATAAATATTTTGCCCGCGGCGAGTGCTGCTTTTACACCGAAAGCGAATATTCGAAAGCTCTAAAAGCGGCAGAGGTCGATAGTTGAGGTAAATTGTCTATAATTCCCCTTACCCGCACGGCGGCAGCCTTGGGTATATCTTCGGCAAGTAATGACTCCGGAGCCGGCTTGCAGAAACGCAGAGAGGGCCGGGCATAAAGGATGGTTGACAAGTTCTCACGCTACTCAGGGCTCAGAGCGAAGACTGGCCTCCTCGAGCTCCGCCGGCCGGGAGAACGAAGGAGAAGAAGCGGAGGGCAAGGCGAGCGAGCGAGCGAGAGAGGGCGGGGGCGTGGGCGAGGATACAAGTCGGTAATTGCGGATACAACGCGGAATCACAGACCGGGCTTGATTGTTCCGCCAGATACAGATCTGAAAATGGATGTGTGTATACTTTTGTCGCTGTCGCCCGCTGGCGCGAGAGAGCCCGGGCCGTTCTTTTTTTTTCGTTATTTTTCGAGGGATCGATCGCTCCCGGCCGCTGGATAACGAGAGGCGTTGTCGTCCGACGTCATTTAGCCGATGGCCACTTAGATTCGCCGGCGTTTAAGAGCCTCCTGCTGCTGCCGCTGCTAAGCGAGGAAACGGCTACCGTCTCGGGCTTGCTTTTATTCGAGGGACGATAATTTATCGCCAGAGCGAGAGCGACTCGAGACGCGCCCCCCCCCCGTGCAGCGCGAAGCCTCGATTTTGTAGGAGAGATATAGACGCGATTCGAGACCGATAGCCGAGGGGGTTACCGCGCAGGTCTGCCGATTTTCTTCTATTTTCGAAGCTCCGCCTTTCTTTCTCGAAGGAAGATTTAGGAAACTCGGCTCGGCTTGCAAACGTTGGTTTGGCAGTAATTCAGTTAAAAAGTGAGCCCGGTGAACGGGCGCCATAACTTGATCAAAGATAATTGTTCAATACAAATCAATGCGTCGTATAATTCGATCTAACGTACTATTGTATAATATAGCCCACTTTGATCAAATCTACAATGCTATAAAACATCGGCGGCGGAGAGTGCTTTTATAACAGTTAATAAAGTCATTTTCGCTCTATCGCGGCGCGCAGCGAGTGAAAATTGATAGTGTTGAAAGTCCTCTAATCTCACTGTTCCAAGCGCCTGCGAAACACGAGCCGGCGAATATTTATTGGGAGTAAAATCAGCGTGGATCATTCTGTTTGGAATAAAAGCGGAGATCGGGCTGGCGCGCACAATTGGCTGCGCCGCCGGAGCATGAAATCAGGTGCAACGAGAAAACTCTCGCGGTGAAATGTGATTCGCGCGAGAAAAAAAATGTTTATTTTAGGTGCTATTTATTGCCGCCGAAAGGGCTTAACAGTGCAATTGGCCGAGGAATGTGGGAGAAAATAAGTCGGCTTCGATCGGAGCGTAAAACTTGTCCTTGTCGACTGCTACCGTTATAGTTGCAGCCTTACTCCAGCGGCGAGGCAATAACATCAATCCGGAATCTAATAAAGTTTTTGCTTTCGAGGAAATGATTTCGAATGGACATTAAATGCATTAGCCGCTCCGATTTTTAGCCTCTTAATAAATAAGTCCCGACTCTGGACAAATAAACGGAGAGGAAAGGAGGAGAAAAATGAGCGCGAAAGGCAACAGCCGGAAGCGTTGCCGGAGCGCTTCTTAATTCTATCGATAAATAAGGACTCACCGGTAATAAAAATCCGATCGTGACGCCCTTATTAAATTCACCGTGGATTGAATTTTCCTTTAACCGTTGCCTCGTGCAGCGAAAGTTTGCCTCGGAAAAGAAGCCGTCGAGTTCCATCCCCGTCGACAAAGTTCTGTCTGTTCTCTCTCTCTCTCTCTCTCTCTCTTCCTCTCCTCTCTCGGTACTATCTCGCGACTCATTTTGTTTTGCTTGCCCAGGCAGTTCAGCAAGTTTGTAATAAAATTATGATCGAAAGTGATGATTGCATCGCGGAAAGTAATTTGGACACTTTGAGCATCAATAAACTTTAAATCAAGGAAATTATATTGTAATTCTGACAAAACGAACGGCGAGTTGAAATGGTTAAGCAGGCAAACGATTTAACTGTCTTTGTTCCAGTTTATACACTTGGCTTAGTCAAACATTTTTTGCTGCAATCTCGTCCTCTACGTACTTTAAAATGTTTTTGTTCTCTTTTTTAAAAACTGATAAAGCCAGAGTCCTTTTGTCGGGGACCACAGTCAGTTCGAAGCTCGCCTCACGACCCGCGACAGTCCGAAATTCGAAAAGCTGAAAGTTACGCTCTCAAGCAGGTGCAAGAAACCCCGGCGGTTTAGCTCCCGCGAAGAAAAGGAAAAAAATGCCGCAATTTAAAGTTGCGCCGAGCAGCACACATTCTTCGCGATAAAAAAGTCGAGCAGGCCGTAGTAGCTGCGGGGCTCATTGGTTCCCATTAAAAGTCACCCAGGCGCTCGCGCTTTCGCCTTTGGGGCCGGCGGGAACCTTCAACTTCTCTCTCTCTCTCTCTCTCTCTCTCTCGCTCTCTCGCTCGCTCGCTCGCTCCGAGTTCTTTAAACCTTTGGGAAATCACGATTTAGAGCGGTTGCGAAAAGCAAGATTGTGAACGTGTCGGCATTCCTCCTCTCTCTCTCTCTCTCTTTATCCCGCAGATGTGCGACCGCGGAGGCTGGTCTAGTTCGCGAAAAGCGAAGGGTACCACGAAACGAAAGTGTTTTTCGCTCTCCGCGCGTACGCGCGCGCAAGAGCCGTTTCTGCATCTTTCTGCTCGCTTTCTGCTCCTAATGTCGGATCTAAGTAAGCGCCGAGGTGTTCCCTGAAATTCGACCGAGACGTGCGTTATTTCACCTACGCGGCTTGGGCTCCTTTGCCCTTTTCCGGGTAGCCCGGAGCTTTCGCGGAAACGAACCACGTATAAATTCACTATTAAAACCGGAATAGATTCTGCGCAGCTTCCTTAATTTATCGCTATTGTGTATGATTTAGGGTTGGGGTGCTGCTTCTGTAGCTTCGGTGTAATTAATCGTAAGGCTTATTTAGCAGCGTAAAAACGATACTGCAGCAAACAGATGTTTATTTCGACTTGCATTTGTTTAAAAGAAGGAGAAATCAAAAGATTTGTTATTAGAGAGGAAAAGTTGGAGGGATACACTTCGCATTCCTCGGATTAATGAGTTGTTTTCAGGATATTTCGAATCAGCGCATAATGGCATCTGGAAAATGCTCAATACGACTACAATCAACTCTAATGTCTTTCTAATTGCATTCTCGATTGCAAAGATATCTCCGGTTTTTTTTCTTCATTTCCTTGGAGCTGTAGGCTAAAGACGCAGAGCGCAGTTACATATTCCGCGGCGTTTAACATAAAGCATTTCCATTTTGCATTACATTTAACATTCCAGGCGTTTCTTCAAAGCAGCGTACATCGCCGCTATAATTCAACATTTTAGAATCCTTCTCGGTAAGCCGCCTGGACTGCGCGGAAAATATTTTCAATAACCGCTAAACTTTTTCTCCGCCTCTCCGGCATATATGGGCATTTACATTTTTAATATATTTCCATGCAAAGTTAACAGCGCGCGTTAAACAATTTTCCCCGCGCCGTAATCTCGGAAATTGCAAAATTGCGAGTTATTGAAAGACACGCGAGAGGAATGTTACGCGAAACCCACATATTTTTTTTCCTTCAACGCGAGAGATAAGCTCTCGGTGTCGAAACTGGATTATTAGAATATTTTTTTCTTTCTGCCGCGCGCCGCCGTTCATCATCGGCCGCGCGCAGCCGGCAGCCGGGCGCAGGCCGCGGGATTTTCATGGCGGTAATGCAAATCGATCCGGCTTGTGTCCGTCGCGCGCAAAAAAAAAAAAGAAAGAAAAAAGGAGCAGCGCGGCGAGGAGCTGCGAGCGAAAAATAAAAATAAGCGACGATAATAATGTGTATTGTTCGTGGCCGCGGAGCACTTCAATTTGCTCGTGTCCTTGAAAGACTTATGTTTTGCGTAATGGTCGAGGCAGACTTTTAGTATTGTATAATAAATAATTTAAAGTAGCTGTTTTCCACCATGGCTCTCTCTCTCTCCCTCTCTCTCTCCCTCTCTCTCTC
>JAWWEM010000044.1:3324200-3346521 GCA_035582935.1 Ormyrus thymus | reverse complement strand
TGTATAATAAATAATTTAAAGTAGCTGTTTTCCACCATGGCTCTCTCTCTCTCCCTCTCTCTCTCCCTCTCTCTCTCTCTCTCTCTCTTGGTTTCTGTGGAGCGCAGGCGGCTCTCGGGCCGTTCTTTGAAAGGCTTTAAACGGTAAGCGCGCGCGGCGCGGCTCTCTTTGTCGTGGCGGTACAGCGAAGACTGCAATGAGACATAAATAGCAATTACACACCGCTGCCCCGTAAGTCTGCGTCCACCTTTTTTCTCCTCCTCATCTTTTGCCGCTTGCGCGCGCGATCGCCGTCTCTCTCTGTCTCTCTCTCTCCCTCCTGCACTTTCATTTTTCTCACCGTTCCGCTAAGGCGAATAATAATTTGACGTTGCGTTAGAATGAATAAGCCTTCCAAACCCGGCACTGACGCATCGCTAGCCGAATGAATCAAGCCGTATAATCCTTTTGTACTGCGCGGAGGGAATTTTGCGAGTGCCGCGAGGAGAAGAGCTCTCCGCGTCTACGTTTATTAAGGTTCGCAGTTTTATTTATTTAATGGCCGCGCGGCTGAGCCGCGGCTTTGCCAGATGCTTTTAATCGATTTCCCCTAGTCCTGCCGGATATTTTATTTCATGAATCGTAAACATTTTACGGCGCTAAAATTTTTGAGAATACTCCGCGTAATGCACCGCGGTATCGCAGAAATATTGACAATCGTTAATGTTTACAGCGAGTCTGTAAGGAGCCTCCGCAATTCGCAAGAAAATAGTCCTTGAACCATTGCAGTTCGACTGTTACGTTTTCAAAGACTTTTTATCCATCATTATCACTTTTAACGATACTCTATTGAACTTTCTGCAAGTGAATTTAGTAACTCGCGCACTTTAATCGCCCGAGAACAATCGAGCCCACCGGCAAGCGAAGAAGGCACCGGCAATAAACATTCCTCAGCTTCCTTCGGAAAGACGCTCCGCCGCCTTGCACACATATATACGGCAAGGAGCGCGGCTTAATCTCGGAACGCCAATAATCGGCGCGATGCCCGGTTATAGGCGAGGGAGAAAACGGCTCGGAATTAGTTAATTGGCCCGCGATAAAGATAGCCTCGCTAAAAAGCGATCGGGCCGGCCGCAGCCGCCGCCGCCGCCGCCTCGGAATCACGGAGAAACAATGAAAAGAGGAGGGGGGAGCTATTACGGTTAATTAAATAGCGCGGCCGCGGGAGAGACTATTCTCGGCGTTGGCGCACACGACACCGTTAGTCCCGCGGCTCGTTATCGGCGTGTCCCCACCTCCTCGGGGCGGCGAACAAAGAGAGAGAGAGAGAGAGAGAGAGACGCCAGGAAGTAATCTTCGAAGGAGCCATCGACCGTTAACTCCTCGCGACGAGCTACGTCTTCTTCTCGCTCGCGCATGCAGGGCCCCGGCCGAAAGTGGCTCCGTTAGCGCCGATTTTCTCTCTATCGGCGAGCGGAGTCTTCGAGCGCCGAGGCGGCCGCCTGCGCCGCTTTCGCCGCGATTTTCCAGATAAGCGCCAGGCTAGCTTCTTTCGCGGCGGATCGTTGGGTAACGACTCTTCCGCCGGGCGATTTTCCGCGCTATCGCTGCTCCCGCGGATGGGTTGCGGCGGCGCGGAGGCCGCACGGACGAGCTCGAGTGCCTCGAGTTTCGAGTGGGGTCTGGGAGCTGCTTTGTAATATAATTTTGATTTTAAACGAGCGACGGCTATTGCAACAATGAAGTAAACTTGAAAAACTGACGGCGCGGCCAGTCTCCATTGTAAGTCGTTTCAAGAGCTCTCTCGAGTGAGGCAACGCGATTTTTTCAGCGGCGATGACTCACTTAATTCCTGCGTTAAAAAGCAGCAGCAGCAGCATAAGTTAAAGACCGTCTTTGATGAAAAAAAAGAAACTATCGCGCGTTTCACACACTGCTTTCCTAGGCAATCCTGCAAAAGCCTTGAAACTCAGTTGCTCGGAGCTTCGAGCGGAATACGATCTCGGCCGGTAAGAAGGAGGCTAATTTCTTTGAGGAAAGCCCGAGTGCTCCGCCGAGGCCAGTCTTATACGCCGAGCGTCGGCCGCTCCCACAGACGCCTCATTGTTCGGGGCTTCGCGAGCCGATATATATTTTATATTTTACAATCGAGGGTGACAGTCGCCTAGCAGGAAGCTCGAGCACGAAGCCATTGCTCGAGAGCCCTTGTCGCAACGGGAAACTATGCGATCACGATTGGCCCAAGACGTTCGGCTCGCCGTTTCGTGTCGCGGGAGGCGCATAAACGTAAAGTGTCGCGGCGGCGGGGCAAAAATGCATTCGCCTATCCGCCCGAGCGGATCGCAGCTCTGAACTCTCCCGTAACGCGGCTAACTGTTCTCCCTCTCGGAGCTTTCTTTCTCTCTCTCTCTCTCTCTCGCGCGGATTCGCGTGCAAAAAGGCACCGAGTCATTGTTATTGTCGCGTTTCTGGCGGTGCACCGATCCGCCGGGTGAATGTCAGCCCAAGTCGACGTTTTCATTATATGCTGAAAAATTACATTTTCTTTTCTGCTGTTCCTTTCCAACTCGGGCTATTAAAAGGAGTAACGAACGGTTTACGACCTTCGGCTTTTTATTTTTTTTTATTCAAAAGTACATTTATTCAAATGTTCCTTTATTTAAGTGCTCTTGCGTTTTACAAAATTATTATAGTTGCCAGTAAAAACGTACTGTAAAATTGTTATATTCTTGTAAAGCTTTGCGTTGTAAAAGCGATATTTAATTTAACTTGTTTGTCAATCACTTCACAATGTTGAAACATGTTAAACCTCAAATACTTAAGCCTGTTTACGTGATCATAAATTTCAGAAAGATATTTGAAATCTAATAATAATACTGCTCAAGTGAAATTGTCGATAATGGTATATTATTATTTTATCTTGTACAAGCTTTTAACCGAACAATTTTCTTGCTCTTTACTCTGAAAGATTAAAAACGTTTAACAAGCATTAAAGTTATTTCATCTGTTTATGGAAATATTGTGTCCAACTATGAAATACCTCGATGCACAAAGCGGTAAATAATTATTCGCGTCTACTTACTTATAAAATTTTTAAAACAAATAAATACCATTGTAAAGTTACTCGATTTCACATCGATGTTTATTGAGCTATAATTGAATTTTACCATTTTTTACCCTTTCTAAAAAGTTCGTTCTAGTGACTTTCCATTTCTTTCGAATCCTTCTTCAACATTCCCCGGCGGCATAAAATTGTTCAGTTTATTTAATTAGTTTGAAAATTGCTAATTAAATCCTACACACTCCGGCAAGTTCTGCTTACTCGTATTCTCACCCTCAGCCTGCGTCAATTAAACTCGAAAGTTATAAGACCCCGGCCGAATCCGTTCTCCCTCGGCTGAGATAACAGGCAGCCATTTAACTTTACAAGCCATCGGTCGAAAACTCGCCAGCCTCGTGACTTTTCGTCCGGCGCGGGGAGAGGGACACATCGGCGAAATTTCTCGAAAGCCGCCGATAAGATCCTCTCTCTCTCTCTCTCTCGCCGGGCGTATAATGGTCCCTCTCGCAGCTTTTTTGAAAAAGGAAACGAGCGCCAAAAGCGACCGGGCAAGAATTGGCTAGCGTGTACTCGAGATTTTTCCTCGCCAAATATCTCAGCCGGGATCTCTCCGCGCGACTCCTCCGCCGCGGCCTCCTCAACGAGCGAACACAGCCGAATGCTCTAAGATTCTATTGCGTACCGCCGCTCTCCTTCCCGCTATTATTCGATCTCCGCCTTTTTTTCCATCTGCTTCGGCGTTTAATCGCGCGCCTCTTGTTATTCGCTTCGTTCTCTCTCCTCTCCACATCCGTCTTTCTCCCTTTAACGGCGGCGGCGGCGGCAGCAGCAGCACTTGCAACAAGCTCCGGCCGGCTCACGGGAGCCGTGGCGGCGACGGCGGCGGCGGCGGCGCCTTATCTCGGGAGGGAATCGTAATTTAGCGGAGGAGCTGCGCCGGAGATCTCTACTGCGCACGCGAGCCACGCGTATATGCAACCTCTATTCCTCTCGGTTTCGGCCTGAACCGCCGCCAGCTCAAAACAACCTCTCCGCCTCCGCCGCGTACTTACTTTCGTTATATGTACGCGCAGAAATATGCAGACTAAGAAAATGCGCGAGCGCGCGCGGAGAGAGAGAGAGAGAGAGAGAGAGAGAGAGAGAGAGAGCGAAGGCCAACCGCGGGGCTCTTATCTCGAGCGATTTTTCGCGGCGCGGGAGCAGAGTCGCGCTGCTTTTTCGAACTGTTATGTATAAGATGCTTTATCGTCCGGCTCAAAGTTTTCGGTTAAATATAGACGGGCGTGAATAATTACGTGCGAAGGCCTCGATTCTCCGAGTTGCGCGCAATTAGAGACGAATGGAAAAAGTGCCCGGCGGTTAGTTTCGCGAAATTGTGCGTCTACGAGCGAGACTCGCCTACTCAGGGGAGTAGCGGAGATCGTACCAGTGCACACATGCCTCGGGAGGCTAATTAGTTCACTGCGCCCGTATTAGGGAATCTGCGAATTATCGGAGAGCGCGTATTATACGCGCGAGAGCCGCGTGCACTTGGAATCAATTAACTGCCGCGAGATCGGGATCAGCCAATTGGAGGGTACACCGGTACCTCCTTAAGTTCCTCCCCTGGGTGAGTGCGCTATACGCGATCAATATGTGCATTACATCATTATGGAAGCGCGAGGCTTTAGCGCTGCGAGAGGGGGGGGGCTGAACTCATTGTTATTTAGTTCGGATTAACGACTACGATTATCAGCGTTAAGTACACTTGTGCGCCGCGCGGCGTGTATTCATAAAGTAGCTGCTCTTTAGATATTGAACCTAATTAAATGATTGTAAATCGTGAATTAACGTTTAAATTTTGCAATTCTCTGAAAAAACGTACTCGCTTATCGTGGGCAATTTATTCGATGAAAAAATGCGCTCGTGCGTCCGAGCGACTTCTTCGGAAAGGCGAGCAATTTAGCAGGGGCCGCTTTGAAAAAGGATCCACATGCACGTAGTTTACAGCAACGGAAGAATTTGCTGGATCAGATCCAGTGAGTCTCTCTCTCTCTCCAGAGAGAGAGAGAGAGAGAGAGAGAGAGAGAGAGCGCAGCCTTAGCGACGCGGCAGCGGGCAGACCTGCGTGCGCGGCATGCAGATCGGACGCAACGCGCGCGCGCACGAGAAACGCCAAGAAAGCAAGAAAGCCGAGAAGGAAGAAGTAGGAGGGAGGGAGAAGGAGCTAGAAGGCGCGACAAATGGAAAACACTTGTAAGCGCTCCGCGGCCGGGTAGGAGAATAAAGTGGTGCCTGTCCGAACTCAATGTAGATACAGCTTTTATACGCGTTATCGCGGCTTCATCTGCGAGCGCGATCGAGACAGAGACAGAGAGAGAGAGAGAGAGGGAGAAGGGGGCTTGCTGCTCGTTTTGCCCTCTGCAACTTACACGATGTTCCGAAAGAAAAAGCAGCCGGGCAGCGGCGAGAGAGGCCGAAGACGGAGTGGACGAGACACAACGCGCCGAGATGTGTGTACACATGGGGAATCGTCAAAGAGCGCTATTGTTCGGCCGCCCGGACCGTTTCCAGAGCCTCCTCGCCGCATAGAGATGACTCTATGCGCCTTTTGCCCGATCATTTTTCTCCCTGCATATCCCCGGCCTTCTTCGCTCGGCGATGATGCTACGATGGCCGAGCCTCGCCTCTCAAAGGAGCGTACTATTCGACGTTTTCAATGTCTTATCTGATATTCCTTCAAAAATCGACTTGTGCACTTGCGGGAACTCGTTTGCGGCTGATTTTATTAGCGATATCAGCGGCGTCGATCGCAGTGCGTATCTTTAAATTAGACGCCGCTAAAAATAAACTCGGCCGCGATCCATTATACTCCGCGTTTACGGATGAAAACTTAATATTTCAATTTGCCGATTCAGAGAGGAAGAGTAATTGTTTCTAATATTTAATAAAGGACGAGTTTAGCCGGATGAATAGTCTCCGTTGCTCACGCATCCCAGACGCTTTTTTTTTGAAAGGTGTGAAAAGTCCGGGAGGAGAGGCAACGCGTTGCAAGCGAAATGCCTTGCATGTATAAACAGGAGGCATACAAAATTTATGTCCCTTCTAACATTCTCGAACGTTTTACAGGAAAACAGACACTCTTTCTCGGAAAGCGGTATAAAACAGCGGGAAAAACAGCTACTTTTCATTCCTTCGCTCCGAGGAGGAAAAAAAGAAAAGAAAAACCAGTATCATTTATCTCTGCCTATATATATATATTTGATCTTTTCACGTCGAAGAAACGGATCCTCTTAAAAGCTCCCGCGGAGAGCAAAGTCCTCTCTCTTTCTCTCAATTATGATACTTCCTCGGGCGCGATTTCATTGTTCCTCCGGCTCAACAAAGCGCGCGCATTAATGCTTTCCATTTTCCGCCTACATCGCTCGTTCGCACCTTCATTTTTCTGATCTCGGAACCGCTCGCATAACAGAGCGGGCAATTAAATCTATTTTTATCCGGCCCGGGAAAGCCGCGAGATCTTTTCACACCGTTCGGAATTGGGCTTGTGTTTTATCTGCGAGCAACGCTCCATTATATACGTAACAAAGTTTCCACGACGAAAAAGACGAGCCGTGCAGTAATACACTCGGCTCGCGAGCGTAAAATAAATTGCGCGCCGGCAGAGCGAGACTTTTCCCGTGTTTTTTCTTAAACTTTTATCTCTCTCTCCCTCTCTTTCTCTCTCTCTCTCTTTCTCCGCTCGTTTTTCCGGCGCTACAAACGAGCGAATCTCGTGCCGCGGGCGCAGGAGGAGCCCTTTTATCGGCGCCTCATCGATGTTATTTAACGCTTGTATTGATGAAATTAAAATTGTAAATCGCCGCGGCGCCACGCAAGATCCAGACGTGCGAATCCGCCGGAGAAGATTGAGAGCCTCGAGAGAGAGAGAGAGAGCTTGGCTTCTTATCTATCGGGAGGGAATTTTCATTGAATGACTTTTTTCCCCCCACCGCTTATTTATTCGAATGATTAATGAGACTGGCGAAGTAACGACTCAACTTGCCCGGGCTCTCTGCGTTGAATAAACAATTATTGCGCCGAGATAATGCGCCAATGCGACATTGTCAAGTGAGAGGCTGCGCAGTGGCAGCGGCGCGCGAACCTCGCGGATGGCGAGAGCGCGCAAGTATATACCCCCGGAGAAAGACAGAGAGAGAGAGAGCAGCTAATTAATAATGCCGCAGCTAATTATGACCGAGCGAAGACAATGTTGTCTCGAGTCTTTTCAGGGAGGGAGAGCGATGTTACGCAGAGATGTGGCTGCGAGAGCGAGCTTTTACGCGATTTTCTGCAATAGTGGGTGCAGCCTGTTTTACTATTCTGACTTTTTTTCTGTTTTTTCTTATTTTTTAGATCGGTTAATCGACTGATTATGCAAACTATTTTTGCTTGCTTCTTTTACCTTGGATCGTGCAATGCAACGAGCTGTATGAAAATTATTTTTTTTTTTTTTCAACCAAAAAAGGTTGTGGTAAATATATACGTTTCTCGTTGGGTGCGATTTAAAATTTGCATTTGAAGGATTCGTTTATTTATCACCTATTAGCGATTACGTTTGAAATATTCCAGTTCTAAAAATAAACTTAGTTTGACGTTACACCATGTAACGCACATATGACGACAAGATCACTTTCAATATTTTCCTTGCATTCGTCTATCCCTTTTTAACAACAAGTACTACAATTATAAAACATTGCAGTTGATTAAAGTTGGTTCGAGAAAGCTGGAAAAAAAAAATATATTTTTAATCAGAAATAATTATCAGCTCTCGAAGCAGCTGAAAAAACTCGCGTCCAAAAGAGTTTTCGAAAAAACAAAAGAAAATTGCAAAGAGCGGCGGACGCGCGTACGAAAACGGAATGCTCCGCGAGCACAACGGAGAGCTCTGTGCACTCTCGCTCATTCCCCTGCAGACTCTGCGCTTTGGAATTTGAAAGGCTTTTTTGCTTTGGCATTGCGCGTAATTAGGGCCAGGGAATAGCCGTCGAGCCGCTACCGACTCTCTCTCTCTCTCTCTCTCTCTCTCTCGCTCGCACACACCGCACCACACGTCGACATTTCTCCGCGCGCGCTCGCGCACACATTTAATCCGCACACGGAGAAGCGCGCGCGCTCGTACGCAAAACAATGCGCGCCTAGAAAAAAAAGAAAAAAAAAAAACGAGCGAGCCTCTCGCTCGCGGCAAAAGGCACCAACGCAAACAATAGTCGAGTCTCTTTTTCGCATGCGACTAATATACGACAGCCGCGGCAGATAATTGTCCGACAATTATGGTATGCGCTCCTCGCGGTATCTTCTGTAAACCCCCTCTTGGAAGGCACGCCGCCGCGGGCAGCGGCGAAACCTTATCTTTATTAATTTATTTCAAGGAAACTCGATGCGCTACTGCCGCAACTCAGCCGGCCAAGGTCGTCGGCCACGACGAGCGAAACAGAGCGGATGGACGATCTGCCGACCCTTAAACGTACTTCCGGCGCAAGCAATAGCGAACTCGCTCTCTTTCGCTCGCCTCCTCTTTCTTTCTTTTTTTTTTTTTTTTTTTCTTTTAAGGTCGATCCTAATTGAGAGCCGCAGCTGAGAAAATTTCGCATTAACTTTATCCTTTATTTTCAATTAGGCGGCCGATGGGTCGCCCGGATAAAAGATGTATTTGCCTTGATAATTTCGTGGGGCCTTTTTTATAAATTGGTAATTAAATCGGCAGAAAAATTCCCCGTAATTGCATGCTGTCATCGCCGCGGAATTTACATCTTGCAGTCTCTCGCTGAAGGTGATCTGAAAATTGGATTTTCTACGAAAAAGCAAAGATTATGATTATTTCAAGCGTGCAACGTACGTAATTCGAGAAGGCAGATATTTATATAGAAACTAATGGATCGTAAAGTTTTTCGAGATGCAAGTATGTGCGGAGGCCTTGGAGAATAATTTCGATTTAAATTACATAATTTTCATTAAATTAACATCAAGCTTTAATTACTTTTTCTGCGCCGGTGATTTACGAACTTTTAAAAATACCTTTAATTTATTGATTAATTCAATGTAGTTAAATAAACAGTTATTAATTATAATTCCCTATTTTGATTAACTGTTAATACTTATTTATTCTACATTTCTTAGGATATGAAATTTTATTTACAACTCTGCAATATTTTATTAATCAAGAGTGCTTTTATCCAAGGAAACGTTTTCTTTGCTTCGTAAATTAAAAAATAAATTTAATTAGATTACCCAGAGACAAGATTGATATTCTGCCTCTGCAGCTAATAATAGAAACCATTACTCCTCGGCAATTAATCGAGTTGCTTTTTAAAAAGGCAAAAACTATTTATATGGAAATAAAAAGAGCAAACAAAAGAGCGAAGGAGCAAGTGCAAACTATTGAACGGGGCTTTATTCGATTACGCATTGACATTAATTGCTGCCAATGGTGGTCGATTATTTTTAACTCGGCAAGTGACTCATTTGAATCGCTCATAATTGGCTGTAACGCGCCTCTTAAAAAAGCCCGCTCTCCTTTCCATCTCTCCCGTGCGCCTCTCTTCCCGTACTCTCGCCCCAAAATTTCGCTCCCGATTCCGGGAATTTCGCGCGTCTGCGCAAACGACACTGTTCATCCGGGCGATCGTTTCGCCGCCGTCCTTGCTCCGCCGCCCGGCGTGCAGCCGCCGTCGATGTCGCAACTCAGCTCTTTCAAAACCCGTGGAAATAGGCGAGAGAGCGAGAGAGCCATGCGCCGTTAATCCGAATTATCGTAATTACCGCGACGCGCGAAAATCACGCCGGCGTTGCGCAATCGCTGATACGTCCGAGCTCGCTTTTTGCCTTCTTTCTCCGAGGCGTCTCTCTCTCTCTCTCTCTCTCTCTCTCTCTCTCTCTCTCTCCCGGGGGCTGCTCTTACTCCGCGGCTGATAAACAACGAGAAATTAATGGACTGGCGTGTTTATGCAACTGCGCGAGCGCTCGTAACAAGCGCACCAGCCAGGATCGAGCTGCTAATTGCGCGAATTGTAGCTGGCTTTGATGGGAATGTGTGTGTATGTGAATGGAGAGGAAAGCAAGAAAAATCCAGCGGTCATTGTTTTGACGAGGGTGCTGCAGTTTCTGGTCAATGATATTGTGCATTATTTCATTATCCAAGTACATTTTAATCTTATTTGCACGAAGTTCAATGTATAAAAAAGTTAATTACAAAATTGATAATTTCCTAATCTCACCGCAGCGTCTTCTTATCCCCCAACGAGCAATTCACGGTATCGAGAGGTCGACTAATCGGCCAGTAAACAAGCTTTTTCGAAGGAGAGCCCATTTTACATTCGGACTTGCATTATATATCGAATTGAAAGCAGCGAAAAGCAGCTCGCGTCCGCGGGAGGGAGCTGCGAGCGGGCAAGGCGGCGCAATCGGGCGCGCGGCTAATAGAAAATTCTATTATTCTATTCTTATCATACGACGAGTGACGAGGCATAGCCGTGCGGTATTGACAGGCGAATGGGGATACATAATGCAACGTGAGCCGCGCTGAGCTTGCGCGAGCGCAGACCGGATGCGCCTACGCCGAACTTGCATACTGATACGTGCCTCTCTCTCTCTCTCTCTCTGTCTCGCCCGCTGGTCCTCCTAGAAATCTTGCAGGCGCGCCACACGACGCGTATACGTAGGCCTTATTTCGTCCACCGACGTATTCTGTATTATCCTTTTTTTGAATCAGGCACTCTGTTTGCGCGACTTTTTCCTTGTTTAGTTGAAAGAAAAGGCGAAATAAAAGACGTTGCCCGACGTTCGCATGTAATTCGGCTCATAAGGGATCCTGTAACTGTTAAGAGCAGAAACGTAGTTCGAGCGGAGTAACGTTTTAAGTGAGTTATTTTTAATCGCTTAAATGAATACGAGAAATGGGCCTGGTATTACGAAAGTGTACTCAAAATGTCCCAAATTTTATTGAAAAACGGAGTTTATTTAAGCCGATTTAGAAAACAAAAAAATCACTCAATACTGTTACTCGGTCGATGAATAATTCAGGTCCTCGCACTAAATATATCGGCAGCTCTGGTAAAAGCAAAAAATAGAAAGTTCCTAGCTGCAGAAGCTGTCGGCTATCGAACAATATTTATAACGTCCGGTACAGCACAATTCGCTCGGCACAGCCGCGTCGTTACCCGGCGGCGCATCGGGCGGCGGGCGACCGCAGATTAGAAAAAGTTAGTCATCGCTCGGAAAGCTTTTGTCGAGAGCCGTTTTACTCTCCTTTTAACGCGATTGCGCGCCGCCGGTGAATATTGCAGCGGCGGCGGCGCACAATGCAACAATCAGGCAGAGTGCCAGTGGCCCTCGATGCTCGATTTCAATTGACAAAAAAAAAAGAAAAAAACTAAATGCAACAACATCTGCGCGCTCGCTCGCGAGATTCGAGCTCGATAGTCGTCTCACGTCGATGCATTGTTTTTAATTAATACTCGCCACGTGTTGCGGACCGAGCGGTAATCTTAAGCCCGAACAAAGCTATGCAATTGATGCGATGCATCTGCTGCCTGCTTTATATTAGTTTCCTCTCTCTCTCTCTCTCTCTCTCCTCTCTCAGCGTGATCGCCGACAATGGGCCGCGACACTCCTAATTAAGATGACGAGAGCGCCCGGACTCTTTGCTCGACACTTTTGTACTCTTTGCTCCGCTTCTGTTTACTTTTTTTATCGCTCCCGCCTTTGTTAACCTAACTTGTCGCTTTTAAAAATGCATGCTTCTAGCTCGCTCCCGTTCTCTTTGAAAATTCATGCCTTTTTTTAAAGCGTCATTTTAATTAAATAGCAATCCAATTAACTGAAAATTATGTGTAAATACTTTTAATAAAATATTGACTAAAACTATTTTAAAAGCTGAAGCGCAGGCATGAAATATTAATTCATACCTGGAATTCAAACTATCGGATTGCATTCAAAAATCTAACATTTATCTTTCATATTTATTATTGAAAATTCGAATATCAATAATTTTAGTAGGGCAATCGGATGTAAAAGTAACTAATTTACCCAACAAAAATTTATTTTATATTCCCTCCTACTTTTTAGAGAAGAACATAAATCAGCATTAATTTTCTTACCAGTAAATTTCTTAAAAAAAAATGTCGGAAAAGCCGAATAAATTTTCCAATAAAGAACCGCAGGAGATAGTCATAACGGACGCCGAACCGCGCGGGGCGAAATCGCGCGAGAGAGGCGAGTATCGACTGCGAAATCATTCGGTAATCCGGGAAGCGAGCTAATCGAAATCAATTTGCTATTATCGGGTTTTCATCAAGCGAGCCGGCCACTAATCCCCGCGTCGCGCCGCTCCGCTACGCGATGACTGCGAATTCAATTACGGGGACATTTTGCCGCTCGCTCTACGACACCGCTAACGCCGCGTGTCGCGATTCTTTTGCCGTTTTGATGCTTCGTTCGCCGTTCCGCGGCCGCCTGAATTTACGGCCCGTCGAAAGTGCATTGAATTCACTTTTCCCCCCCGCCTGGCCTGTGTATTTAGTGAAAACTTAGTTGACGCCGCGACTTTTCGATTTATCGACGAAGCAATCTTTTTCGTTTCGTCGAAAAAACTCTGGCCAAATAAGTCCGCTCGAGCCGTCATTTATATAACGGACAAATTTTGGAACGAATAAAAGATGTAATGATAACTCGATTTATAAGTATTTCTCTCTCTTTATGTTATAATTGTAATTGTATTACTTTAAATTGTATATTTAATTAGTCACGTTATCTACCAACTCTTTTTATTCTTCTACGCTACAGGTTTTCTTTTATTGTTAAGCACCTCTTTCATGCGCCGCACAATGATTTCTGAATCACGCGAGAAAACACTGCAATAAATCACAAACTAAAGAGAAAAATAATTTTTGCGAACGAGACTCTACCGACACGCCGGACAAATATTGAGTGATATGATCAAAGGTTGTAATTACGAAAGTGACGCACGCATCGATACATTTCGAACCTCATGAGGCACAATGAGCTTTTGTTTCGATTTACGAAAGACAATGCAGTTCCATTAGCATATAGGGCCATATAGCTTAATCACGGTATATTGGCATAATCGATAAACTGTCGCCTGTTACTTTTGACTTTTCGTGCCTTCTATATACTGCCTCCATATATTCCGAATATTCGGCTCGTCGAGATAACAGCGATTTTCGAATCGAATGCGAAAAAGATACCGCGGCCGGGCCTCGTTATCTCCCTCCGCCAAAAACCGCCCCCGATCGTCGGGGGACTCATCACTTTTCCAGCGAGCCCGAACAATCGTCGAAATCCGTTGAGAGCGGAAAAGCAGCGGCGGCGGCAGAAAAAGCGCGCACTCCGGCCCTGGAAACGTTATTTAAGCCGGCGGGCGGGCAGAGAGCAAGGAACAGAACGCAGGAGAAAAGGACGCAAGGGCGGGGAAAAAAGCGCTCTTCGTTAATCACGTCCTCGCGGCGCGGGACACAGAAGCGCTCTCCCGCGCGCGCGGAGCAAAAAAGTGTCTGCTTTTAAGAGAGGAGTGCGCGGCCCGGCGCTTAATCGCTTTTGCGCTCATTATTACCGTGAATTTGAAAAAAGCCGGGCATTGTCCCACTTCGCGTCTGCTTTTCACTTGTCGTGTACGCGCCGCGGGACGCCATCCAGCATCTTTTGTCCTATCTCGCGTTTCCACTCGCGCGCTTTTCCCTCCCCCTTTCTTCTTGTTTAGCTCGCATAAACGAGAAACGGGTTGCCGCCGCCGCCGCCGCAGCCGCGTCGTCGGCCTCGAAAAAGGAGGAGAGCTGCAGGACCGAGCATACGCAGATTTGTTCTGGCATGCCGCCGAAAGAGGAAAGTAATATCCCCCTGCTGCCGCGCGCTCTCTGCCTTCGTCTTCTTCTTCTTGCCCCTCTCGCGCGTCCTTTATGTGTAGTTTTATTTCGCGCGCATATTTCCATTCTCACTTTCATATCATTATATTTCGTGTCTTTGCGAGCCTTCGCGTTATTACTTTTAACTCGGCTCCGCCCCCGAAGCGGCCTCTTTCCTTTTTCCCTCTCCCTCGCTCGTTCGCCTCGCGGTAAAATAACTTTGCAGTAATGCAGAAGCGTGAAATTCGCCTGGCACATGTGCGCGGAACAATAAAATGCCGCGTTGCTTTAATAATTAAATTCTGATTCGCTCGCCTTCTGACTTATTCAACATGAGACTTTGGCGGCGTCGCGGGAATATATATATATATATTTTTTTTTTCACCAGAAAATAAAAGTGTCGCGCACACCTCCGGTTTTTACAAACAAAAGTCGTCGGTTAATTCAAAGATTAGCGGATAATTTTGAAAGAGGTTTAAATGTTTCATTGTTAGCCTCGAATAGATCCCCACCGGGAGCATAGATTTGCATAGTTGAATTAATTTCTTTTGTCTCGGAATGAAAACTCAATGAATAGGAATCGCGGCGCACAATATAAAACCCCACGGTGCTCGTGGCGGTTTTTTTTTTGTGCGAGTACGCGCACGCGGAAGAAAAAACAATGAGCGCGCCTCGGGTAATTGCGTTAAAATCGATATTTTCACGCGTAGCTTTCGAGCCTTGATTTGCATGCGATCGTGATGCTGGAAACCGCGCGCCGACGAATGAATTCAAAAAGTACTGAAAAAACAGGAACAAACGCCGGCGAGCGTATCAGTGATGCTTTTTTTATTTATTTATTCTTTTTTTTTGCGCCGATACGCGACTCGGAGGTATATAGAGAGTTTTTCTAGGTAAATATTACGAAATGAAATAGTTGCGAAGTAATCCATTTGAATATTAACACGGTATATTTTGTGGTCTTTTGTTGGTGAGTGTAAACTAGCTAATCCAGCTGTATTATTATATATTGCATTATAATGATGCGATAAAGATATCTGTTTGAGGACTGATTTGATTTAGTTTTAATTTAAGTAGCTTTTTTCTTCGAAATTGAAAAAAAGTTCTGTTCATTCAGACAGAAAAAGTCAACATATACTTTTAATCTAACTAAACCTTTGGAGGGCCTCGGTATTTTCCTTAATAAAGTCGCATTTTTGAAATAATAATTTGTTTCCAGTTTCAATTCCCAAAAATCCCTCAAGAAAATGACTACAAACATCTTCTGCAATTAAAATAAGCGAAGCGTCCATATTTCCTTCTGTCGCAGGTCGATAATTTTTCGTCGATCGCCGACTGCCTGCGTCACTACCTGCCCGAAAAGGACATGCCCTACATCCTGGACGTCGATCTGGACTTCTTCAGCACGAAGAATCCGTTCCTCAACCTGTACGAGCGCGCCAACATCTACGAGAAGCTCGTCAAGCTGTACGAGTTCAAAAGGCCCGATTCGACCGATCCCGCGGTGAGTCACTGACGCTATAACTAACGCTCCGCTCTCCCGGCGCATTAACTTTTCACTGTGTACGAGCCGGTGGCGGCGGCCAGATCGCGTGTCATTAATAATTACTTAATAAGAATACAAGGGGACAGAGAGAGAGAAGAGGCTCTCGCTTTCGATCGGCGTGACAGCGTTAATTACCTGGCGGCATTCTATTAAGAAATCAGCCTCTCTCTCTCTCTCTCTCTCTCTCTCCCCACAGTCTCGAAAGCGCCCGATTTTAGGGTCATTATTTATACAGCCGGGCCCCGACACAGTACAGAAATAGAGCGCTTAATTTGCATATCTTTGCCGGAGAGCTTAATCATCTTCCGAGTGACATCAAGTGCCGGCACGTGCCTTTCTCGCTTTATTGCCCAATCGGACGCTCCTCTCTCTCCTCTCGGCGTCCAGTTTCGTCTGCCCCTACAATTCGCTCTCTCTCTCTCTCTCTCTCTCATCGGCGTCGCGGCGAAATTCAAGGCGGCCTGCGGCTCATTGTCCCGCAGGCCCGCGCGGAAAGAGGCTGCAGGCAGCTTTGGGTCAGGGCCGCTCGGGGACGTTGCCGTCTTCGCGCGCTCGGGAGATGGACAGTCGCGGGAGATTAGCGAGTAATTAGGCGTGCCAACGTACGTTTTTTTTCCAAGCACAATGCCGCCGCTGCGATAATAGACAGGACCGACGCGCGCGACGAGCGACTCTCCGCGGGCTTTTCGACATAATGGCCGAGCCCCATTGTTCTCTCCCTCCCATCTACATACGCGGTACGGACCCTTTTGCCCCCGCTGCTGCATCGGCGCACGCGAGTAGCCGCCGTCCTCTATCATAATCGCCGCCGCCTCCTTTTTTCTCCCTTCCGGGGGAATCAAGACGTCTCTGGAAATCCGAAAATCACACGCTTCCAGGCGCCACTTATATCGAGCCCGATATTCCCCGCTTCCGTCCGCGTCAGATGCGCGTAGAAATTCCTGGACAATTGACGCCGCGCGCGGATCGTTCCCACCTTCGGAGAGAGGCTGCAGCGCGCCGCTTTACATCCAGGACATATGTTGCCTGCAATTTGCCGCGTCTAAGAATGATTTGATTCCCCCGAGTAGACGAGAAGGCCTGTCCCTTTTATGCAAACCCTCTCTCTCTCTCTCTCGCGAGGAGCATTTGCATTGCGAGAGTTCGGCGGCATTTCCCAGCTTGTCGCAGCGTGTCTTTTATGCTAATTTCTCGGATCGCTCAAATGCGTATCGGCCCGAGGAAACGGCGAGAGACTCTGCGCGCGCGTGTTATTTCATGCAGTTTTAGGGGAAGGGTGGAACGTGAGAAAGTCAAGGGTTTGGCATTTTTTTCTTCTCGAGCCGCGGCGAACGTGTTTGTTTTCATTTTCTAACGGCTTTCTCGGATTTTTCGACGCCGCGTGATTTATGGTTGCCGAGAGATCGGTGCAGTATCGAGAAAATGTTTTCTGGGAGAGAGGTAAAGAAACGCGCCATAATGACTATCATTTGCGGTTTTTACGAGCGTATGCTGCGCTATCGCGATATTCCCCGGAGATTCATTGAATTTAACAAAGGTTCGTCGATAGAAAGATTTACAAGGAAAAATTATAAAATTAATATCGGCGAAACCATATGCTTCTTTCAATTAATGTATATAATTTTGAAAACGATTTTCAAGTTTTGATTCGTTTTGCCAATAAAATAGTATATTCGAAACGAAGAAGAATACAAAAGAAAAAAAAGAAACAACTGCAGAACATTTAACAAGTCGTAAGTGCGCCGTTCCAAGCTGAGACTCTTTCCTTTCTTACTCGGCGTCATTGTTCGTATTACGCAATGGCAAAAAAACAATCATTCTAAAAACTGCCGTACACCTCACAATAGACAGCGCAGCGCCGATACTCGAAACAATGAGCATCTAATTAAGATTTTTCTCAACCGAAACCGCTTCTTTATTACCCTTCCTCCGAGCCGAGCAGCGTTTAAGCGTCTTTGTCACGCGCTCCGAAAGTCTTGCCTCCGCACCTTGCAGAACTTGCCTCCTCGAATCGAGCGTTGCAGCAGCGGCGTCTTATCTCCTCGCGTTTAGCAGGGCGCAGGCTAGGAAGGTAAACAAGTGCCTCGCGCAGCCGCGAGTGATAAAGTCGAGCGAGTACGTTGACTTATTGCGCTGCTGCCGTTCTTTGATCTCGGCAATGGGAACTTTATCGGGAGTATTGGCGCTGCCGCGAAGCGGAGCTCGAATTCTCTGCTCGCGGTATCTCTTCGGCTGTTTTTCTCCCTCTCTGTCTTTTTTTCTTTTTTTTTACGCCGAAGCGTTATTGCAGCGCGATCGTTAGCGCATAATCGACAGTTGTGCGCGAGCGCTCTTTCGCAATGCCCGATATCGATGCTATCTGGAAAAACATTATTCCTCCTGCGATTCCCCGGCAATTGTTCGCGCGCTTAACGCCAAAGTGAAAAGTCTATCGAGCGACCGACTGCTATATTGCGCGCCGGGAATATTTATGGCTGCTTTATTGTCTTGTCTCGGGCTTTCTTTTTAATTATTACGTTATGGGGTAATTAAAGCTCGTGTGTACGTTTCCATTATCTGTAAACAGGGAAAATCGTTAATTTAATCGGGTAGAAGTGATAAGGCTCGACTTAACTTGAGAGTTGATTAGACTACGCTCGTGTAAAAAGCCTTTATAAATTCAAATTAAAAGTAATTGATGTACGGCAGCAGATTTACAAAGTGCAATTCATTTAAATTTACGCTTGCGCAATGAAAAGGCTCTCGATTGGCTAAACGAAAACTCGAAATAAATAGATTTCGGTCATTTCCCCGGGCGGCTGCCTCCTCGCAAATGACGAAACGCAGCCGCGAAAGAAGAGGGAGGAAGAGAGATGCACTTGAGTTCCGTCTAATGGATTCCTCGCGGCTCGTCTCGGGCGAATCCGCTGTCAAGTGGCGGGAAGAAAATTGCTTAATCGAAATCCCGTTGTTTACCGGCTGGTGTGTGACCACCCGTTGTTTTCGGCCTCTCTCGCTCGCGTGCACACGAGCGCACTCGCGCGCGTACGTGCACACACCCATGTGTACAGGCGGCCGGGAGAAGAGGTCGCGGCAAAGATGCAAACGCTGCGCTCCGAGAAATAAAGGGAGAAAGAGAGAGGGAGATAATGTATGCGGGTCTCTCTTCGTAGTAGGTTACGTACATTTGTACTGGCGCAGCTACCTGTTTTACCCCCCCGGCAAAGGCCAACACTCGCCATTGTGATTGTAATCACCGGCTGCTGGAGAGGCGCAGGTCACCCTGTGGCCTAACTGGGGTCAGGGTCATTCTTGGAATTATTTAAATTGCACGCTCACCCGTACGCATATCATTTCCCCTTTGATTCTGCACTCCGCTGCCGCTGCTCGATGTCTTTTCGATCTGCTCTCCTTGCTACTGTTCGCCCTCTCTCTCTCTCTCTCTCTCTCTCTCTCTCTTTCTGCTTCTGATTGTGCAGGAGCCGCTCCGCTCTGCGGAAGGAGACGCCTTTTTTTCGCCGTTTTATATCTCGCAATTACGGGAGCTTTGTTGCTGCGCCGACTTTTGAATGCGGCGCAGGAAGCCAATAATTTATCGGGCACTATTCTAATTTTGGTTTGATTGAATGCGCGCCTTTGAACCGTTTCATAAAAAAAAAAAAAAAAAAAAAGATCGGCCCGGCTCCCGCTGCAAGAGCGCGACTGATAAAACGAATACCACTTGCTCGCGCTCGGTGTGATTTCAATTTCTGCACCGCGGCATGGGAAAATTTGATTTTCGAATGCAATTGCCCGTGAGATTTTGCAAAATCAAACGGATAAACTTTGAAGTACGTGAATCGAAACCAATAATCGTGATAAATATCTTTCCTGCATTACTTTAAATTCGAAAGCGATAATTAATGGAAATGAATTATGCTTTGTACGCGATTCTGTCTCAAAAGTAAGATTTAGATTTACAAATTATATTGAAATCAATTGATTCGTAGAAAAATTTATCATTTCAATACAGCGTTTCTTTGATGCGAGAAACATATAGAATAAGCTTAGTAATGGATTATCGCCCCGGCATAAATTTTTCCGTAAGCTCTTATAAAGTTAAGGCTTTAATAAGGAAATTGGAATATAACTGATCAGTCGCCGTTTCGCCGCATGAAATTTAAACTGCTTTCTACGCTGTTAAACGACTTTGTCTTACGTTAATGCTCAGGCAGAAAATAAAAGATTACAAGCTGGGATTTTTGCTTCGTATAAATAGCAACAATAAATTTCAGCCGAGCAGCTAAAAATCCCGTTTCTCTGGCATTCGCGTCGAGACAGGGGGGAGAGAGAGAGAGAGAGAGAAGAGAAGGAGAGAAAGAGCGAAAGAGCCGCGCTCTCACATGGCCGAACGCGCTTGTCCCTCTATTAGTCAAATTCTAGTCGAGTGGCCGCAAAGAGAGAACAAGAGCACGTCCAGCGAGCCGTGAGCTCTCCAGCTGCCTTTTCCCTGCAGCCGAAAGCGCGCTAATAAAACCGAGAGGCAAAAATCGAGAAGGCGAATGTCACTCGCGCCCAATCTATCCCTCTCTCTCTCTTTCTCTCTCTCTCTCTCTCTCTCCGCTGCGTCCGCGAGTTATATAGAGGAAGGTGCCCCAGCGGGGCAGAGAAGAAACGCCGTTTAATACGAGGGGGGTCCGGTGTATGCAAAACGGCCTCTCTCCGCGTCTCTCCCTCGGCAAACGTTTTCCGGCCTCTCTCTGAATATTGATGTGTGCGCGCAGCCGCGCGTCTATGCAGATGAGCGTGAGAATGCCGCTCGTGCCGGATGGTGCCGCACAAGAGGAGTTACGTACGGCGTTTAGACGAGCCGGAAGTACGATGTCGCGCGCGCGCGTTTCGTGCACGGCCGGGAGATAAGTGCGCGAGCCGCCCGCCCCGAATATCTCCGTCCGCAGAGGAGACGCGCCGGAGCTCTCGGGGATCGCTTTTTTCTCCGGCGGGGAGGCGGCTTGTTGCTCGGGGGTACGTTTCGGCGCAAGAAACATGACTCGCCTCGGTTTTTGCGACGTGTGCCGGTCAAGGGGTAAACAGCGTGTCAACAATGGTTAAACTCAAGCTGCTTCGCTTATTACCCTTTACTTTTTTGCCAAGCTTATTTGCATATCGTACTCTGTACAATGGGGACCCCGTCGCTAAAAAACAGTCATTTTTGAGAGATCATTTTTCTCTGCGGAGAATATTGACTTTCTAAAGCTTTGATTTATCGTATAATTCATAATTTACACGTATTACATAAACATTAAATTTCGAATATTATTTTAGGTTCAAATATTGTATTATGCTTTAAGGTTTAGTAATCATAAACGATTTGATTATTGTATTAATTGGACGTTCTATTACAGCTTTTATTAGTTTGAACAAGCGAATGATAAAAGGTAATCATTTAAATGCATTTTATTACTGTACTCGTTAGCTAAATTATTAGATTAAAAGCGTACTTTAAAAGCAAACCAAACAATACTTTCAAATCTTCAAATTAAAGAATTCGAAACACGGCTAAAAGAAACAGCTCCACTTAAACAACTTCAGAACTCACGCAAAAGAAGAGACTTTCGTGAGAGAAGGTAATTATCAAATGACTGACCTATCTCAATTCATGAAATTCTTTTCCCTTCGTGTTTCCCATCAACCGTTTAGCCACGAACATCAAGGGCACAATTACGTCAACACAGAGATATCCTGTCAAATTTTGCTTCGCTCGCCAGAACTTTGTCCTTATCAAATAATAACTTGAGTTATCAGTTATGACTTTTCGACATTCGTACATACCCTTACAAAAAAAAACAATTCAGTTTGGGTATAATTTGATGAAATTACTTTTAGAAATGTATTTTTAATTGATTATTATCAGACTGTTTCTAATTAATAATTATCAAGAGTTTAATTGTTATACATAAATTACAGACGAATTTTTGGCAATATTACAATTGTGATAAGCTTGAAATGTTTCTTTTATTTAAATTATTTTAGGAAAAATTACAAATGTTTCAGTAAAAATTACTGCAATCGAATATTTACTGAAAGTTTGAAAATTTGATATAATTCTAGTAAATCTTCCCTCTCTGGCCTTTGACATTGTGTGATTGCTTTGCTAGACAATCTAGCAATTTTTCCCAAAGTGAAAAAATCTCGGAAATAAATTTGTACGCCGTTTGAGTCCTTCAAGTCCCATTTGTCACAACTTTACAATAAAATGAAAACCTAATACAGTATCGGCCAATGATCAAACCCAAACAATTCCCCAAGCCCCAGGAAGCAAAAGCCGGCGAAGGTAGGAAAGATCGCCCTGAACTTTAGCCATTTGTCGGGGGGGAAAAACCGGATGCGAAGAGCCATCTGTCGCGTTCGATAAGAACGAGAAAAAGGACGCTTTCCGCGCAGTTTCCCGATAAGCAGCGGCGTCGGCGGCGGCGGCGTCGGCAGTTCCCTCGCCGACTGGGAGAGAGGCGCGTCGCGCGACGACGACGACGCCGGCGCGCATCCCCAAACATGGCCGCCAAATCATTATATAAAAGCGGCGGGTGGGGCGAGAGGAGCCGGCCGACGTCGGCGGAGAAAGGGCGGACATTCAGGGGCTGCACTTAAGGGGATACACGGGCTCGTACGGCTCGAGCGCGTACGCGAAACACCTAAGGGAGAGAGACTTCTCCGCCTGCCGAGTCGGCTCGCGTTCGAGCCTTTTTTCCTGAGGATCTTGCCGCGCGTCGAGGAAACTCATTCCCTATGCGTTTTTCGCGGGATTTTCGTTGGATTTTGGAAAGTTTACACTCTTTCAAAAGTCGCGTTCGATTCGATAAAACAGTTTTTCGTTTAAAAAATATCATTTACGAAATCATA